>JABUQX010052015.1:0-40000 GCA_015478945.1 Trachelipus rathkii
TAAAAACGATTTGTAAATATCCAGAAACTCCTAAATATATTTGTAGTATGAATAGTAGAATAAATAAAACGAAACTATTGAAACTACCCTTGAGGTATATCAAATATAGTAACCGGTATATAGATAATAATGAGATCGCCTGTGAGCCATTTATATTATAGTATATCTTCATATTCTATTCATTCTGATCTGGAAAGAACACTAGGCTAGAAAAGTAGTTTTTTATTTACTTATATATATATATATCACTCCACCATTTAAAATGCAGATAAGTTGAAGTATGAATCATTAATTCCCATTGGCTAATAAATGGTTATATATAGATTATTATATATATATATATTTGAGCAATAGAGATATAATATATTATTACAAGTAGATAGTTATCATTTCAGCCGTATAATAGACCTAATAATAAATGATAGATAAATACACACCGAGCAGTATATATATAACACCTAGTTAAAAAGATAAGACAATTAATATAATATAACTACAAGCCTAACTACTTATTAGTTACTCACATTTATATATATATATATATACCAATTATTAGCTACTAGTCTTATAATCTCGCGTCACCTTAAACCGAAAAGAGAGGGAGTAAGTAAGAACTATATATACCAGTACTGCTGGTACGTAATATATATATAAAATATTCCAATATTAAGGAGATAGGTGAAAGAAATCGGTATATATTTTTCATCACGAGGTCATAAAGACTACTAGCTAAGGATAACTTACAATATGTTATACTCCTCCGCCTTTACTCCTCACGGCCAGGATTGGGGTAGGGTGCGGGTTGAAGCAATGCACGGAAAATTCGTTGCACGTGCTATAATACTTCCTCGACTATAAATAGCAGTGGTAGTGAGCGTTTAAGTTCACTTAGCGATAGAGCCTTCTACCACACAACACGGCACAGAACGATACGTTGCGCAATATATTATACTAAGACAGTATAGTCATTATACCCATATATACTAATAATAATAATAATATGGTTATTAAGCGACACTCAGGAGGCATTTTAAACTAGTTTCAAACTTGTGGTTTGGATAGATAAGGAAATCAATAAGTACCGTATATATAATTACTATACTATTATACACTTATTATATATATGTATTGTATAGAAATAACGCTATCGTATTTCCAATATAATAGGTATAATATTATTGAAGACGGTCACTCACTAAGTTAATATAAGCACTCCGTTATTACTATAGTAGTTACATATATATATATATATCGGTATAGATATATATAAGGTAATTTGAGCCTATAAAATGAACTATATACAGACTTACTAATATATAATAAATTAGGTAAATAATAATAATATGAAAATTTATCTATTACTAAATTATATAAAATATTAGCGATCTCTAATATAAGTGAAAGTATGTTATATTACTTATTTATAGTAAATATATAATTATATATATATATATATTATATTAATTATTAGAGGTTACCTAAATATAAGTAAAATATACTGGTATAAGGTACCGCGTATATAATATAGAACGTAAAAATCTACGTTGTATATAGAAAAGAAAATCTATGATCTTCAATATTAGTCGTATTATATATAACTATGTCTATATGTTTGATATTTCGAGTTTTTAGAAATAAAGACTTTAAACAATATATATACTATATAACACGCTCAGTATATATGGGGATTATAACATAAACTATATAGAATAAAAGAAAATTATATTATTAGGCGAGGTGATGCAAGGGTGACATCATATAGCTAATAGATGTACATATCCGAGTGGGGAGGCGACTTGAAAGAGGATTGACAGTCTTCACTCTATGGTGAACTCGGTACTGCGACCAAGGTGAGATCGAACAGACGGTGGATCGGTGGGAGCAGATGGACTTGTGGGTGCCATTGCATGAAGTCTAGTGTCGAAAAGAAGATGATCGGAGAGAAGAGGGAGTTCGAAAGAGGCCACACAGACTTCAATGGCAGCAATGGAGAACATGCACCGCGAAGGGCCGAAAGTGCTTAGAGGACTCAAATGGTACACCGGGAGGTCGAGATTGGCACGTACAGTAGAATGTGTTACCAGGCAGGTGACCTTATTATTCATCTAGCGACAGTGGAGTATGGTGGGATAAAGTCGCGATAGCATAGTGTCGAGAAGAGATCTGTCTAGCAAACAGTATGCACCCATGGTATAAGCTCCATGCTATTTCTAGTTTATGAGATCGTCGGCCTTGCCTCAGAATAGGTTAGAGCCATCTCGGAGAGTGCCAGCGAGGAGAGGAAAGTGGCATGCCTGTGTTGTCTGAGTGGAATTACCTGATGTGTCAGGATGGTCTCCTCGTCAGAGAGGAAGCTGATCTTCTGACATGGCGTAGTCAACCAATGTCGGTGCCAATATCGGAATGCGAAATGAGGCGGTGGATTCCGGAGCGGTAAGGAGGAGTCAATAAGGATCTTGCGAGGTGAAGAATAGTCGAATTTGGTCTTGGGTCCGGGTATGACCTGAAGTTATTAGAGGAGACTATGATCAGTGGAGTTATATGTGGAGGGCTCGCATGGAATAAATCGAAGTAAGTGAAGTTTGTTTTTGGACCAAGTCCATGTTTGCTGGAAGTGTAGTTGGGTATGGAAGAGCAACCAGAATGCTCGTATTTTGGAGTGGAGCGGTTTCAGTATCTACCAAGCAAGCAGATTCAGAATGGGTGGAGAGTATTTGGGCTAGTAAATTCCGTGAATAACATTGTAAGGGAAAGTGTTACGCCCGTTACCGGAAAAGGGCCACCTTTTTGTAAAGGCATTAAGGTTATAAGGTTGGGACCCAATATATTTTCGTTTTTAGGGGTTTACAAGGGAATCGCGATCTCTGATGGGGAGTTATGATGAGAGCATCAATGAATTTAATCATATGAGTACTGAGTAACGCTCTCACGGATTAGTCTAATGTTCGCGCGAGGCTTTGCTCAGTGAGCCATCAGGTGGTGACTTGGGAGGCTGGCAATTTTGAGTTGGGAATGGGTGACGTCTGACTCCCGGCCTAATTCAGAAAACTAGCGCCGAGCATTGTCGAGAGATGCTGGATGCGTTGCAGGTGTTTGCTTTGAACGGTTTCCAGTTCAGACAAACTCTCTGTCTCTCAGAAGTCCAAGAAGCGTTAGGAGAGGGGAAAGCGGGTCACATTAGAAGCATCCATCCGGGCAACGAGATCTCAGAAACTTAGCATACGCAGGGGAATCACGGGTAAATAGATATTCCCGGGCGTTAGCTAGTGCTTGTGATAGTAATATCGAAACCAAGAGTTGGGGGAGGAAAGGATTAGAACAGACTGGGATAATTCCATGCAAGGCTATCCAGAAAGTCTAGTAGGTACGTCTGTCCTTCGACTTCAGCTGCGTGCGTTGGGATCGCAGCCAAATTTATTTACACTCAGTGAGTCTCTTCTGAGTCGATACCTCGAGGAAGATTAAGAAATCTGTGGTGAGGATCTCTTCTGAGTTGCATTTTTTCTAACGGGGGCGATTTTTCCATTGCTTTAGGATTCATTTGTTTTTATTTCTAGAGGGGCTGGAAACGGATCTTGTTTGGTGAAATTGGATCTTTTGTTCTGAGGACATCCGTTTAAGAGTGGGCAGCATATGGTGGAAACAAGATTAGGGAACTTAGACGCAGGCCTCTTATATGAGTTTGGCGAAACTCATCTAGAGAGCAGGGAACAGAGTTTCTCGTTTGGAAATTCTTTCCGAGCTTTTTGATAGGTGAGCACATTTAGTTTCGTTGCTGGTTGAACAAAACGCCATTGCATACACAGCTGTAAGTCGGTAGGGTTTGTCTACGGCCATGAAATCGGGAAACTTAGTCGCAGGACAGCTTTCGACATTTTGAAAGTAGTCGATAAAATAGGCCTGGACACGAACTCGCTGGGCAGTTTGCAGTAATTGCTATAAGTTTGCCGCACGAGAGAGATATGCTGGGTGGAATTAACTTAAACTGGATGGAGTTGTGTCCGGTTGGAGTATGAAAACACGGGCGGCCAGAGGCGGGGGACGCTGAAACAATTGCATAAGCATACGCGAATTTAAGTCTAATTGATATTGTATAATGGATATTTCTCTTTTGAGCTGGCCGACTATGACATCTCTCTTGCTAAAATATTATGAGTGTGGCAAATAACTAAAGCCGCTCCTTTTCCAACAAGTTAAGACGGGAATTTTAGCGAAGTAAGGCACTGATGGAGTCCCCTACCACAATTTTAGCAGTGTGGAGTGTTTTCACAAGGGATAATAAAATCTTACTCTCCACAGACCGCTCAGATGTCACGCGACCTCCTGCAGTATTTTTGGAGATAACCAAACCGCTGGCCTTTTAAAGGCTTAAGAACATGTTGGGTCGGGGAATAAACGGACGAACTCAGGCAATAGCTTGTAAATCTTATTTTCTAACCTTTGTAAGAGTGGAAAGGGATCGCTCGTTAAAAGCAAAGCAATGAATTTGGGTGAAGCCAGGCGACTATCAACGTGGAGGTGAGTACAAAGGGGGTGATAACCTTAAAAATATAAGCCGAACATTGGTATAGGATGTCTTCCTCTTATCGCCAGACGAAACTCGATTGCAGTATGATAATACCTCGCAATGGCCTATTGACCCATTGACCACACCAACTATCAACAGCCACTACATGTCAAGGTATCCTCCTCCCATCTGCAAATTTGCCATCGCCATACCCCGCAAGTCTGTTCACACATCATCTTCAGTTGATTGTCATCAAATCTGGAAACCACATTCCGTCGTCGCAAATTTTCCTACAGCATATTGGTCAATAGGACCTTTAAAAAGGGCTAAATCCCACGTCTTGCTGAATGAATGCATGCCACTTCAACAGTAACTCGATATTCTCTTACCTTCAGGAACTAAATATTCTGCACGATATCTAAATATTCTTTTCAGACATCTGTCAAAAGCACTATTCTAGAACCCACCCATAGAGTTGGATTTTCCAACCTATCGTGGCCGCTTCTGTGAGGACCGTGGTGGGTCTCTGCAATCTGTGAAAGGAAAAAATCCCAAGGTGATTACCCAAATCTCTTATTCATCCCACCGAAACAAAGATCTTCGTTAAGGGAAAATTTGTTTGAAGTCGATTCATTATTAATATTTGATGCCTGCTCAGACAGCTGATCATTTTCATTAGTGCTTTAATGTAGAATTGCATTCATAACGTCAGTGACAGCGGTACTGTGGGTGATTTTGAAGCAGAGTTTGCTTTTCTTTGTTTTACTATTTTAGAATAGGATTTTTGAATTCCTTCACATTTTTGTTGGCTGATTTTAACCCTCTCCGTGGAGGTGAGGAGCTGTCTTTTGTATCTACGATCAAAAGTGTAGCTATGAGATATAAGTCGTTGCTCTTATAAAATCGAAACCTTTTGTTAATTTCTGTCAGTATCATCACTCTCATCATTTTTCATTCTTGACTAGTTTTCAGAGTGGTCACGAGAGGAATGACGTCTGCGATTGATGACCAGTTTTTTTTTTTTTTTTTTTTTTTGGTGATATAATCATATGAGTTATATCTTTCAAAGGGTTGGGAGACAAAGTATTAGTTGGTCTGATGGAATTGCCATGGATCATATGAATTATTTTATCACCTAGAAAGACGCCAGACAGGCAGTCAAATACATTTAAAGTTCTTACATATCCTTAACATCATTCGCAGAATGCAGTTCAATCGCGTGAAAACGGCATGTATTTTTGAAAGTTGTGGACCGTTAATTCTATCTTGTATTTTCTATATGCTTTTCTTGAACCATGATCGAATGATTAAAGTGGGCCGCAATTGACCTATATTTTGTTATAGAAAGTGGTAAGAATGTTTTGGAAATGTCACAATTAGATATAACCATTCCTAATGTTATAAAGGTGCTAGACTTGATGACTGACGAAAATTTGTGTTTGTTTCACATAGTCAAGAAAGAAACAGAGCTTCTTTATATTGGTACCTAGCATCATACTCATTATAGACACAGTTAAACAGCACTGAAGAATAGGTTCCATTTCGCATTGAGTTACTATTAAATCGTCACACTGAGAATATTCACCAGTGTGATGTTCAGTGGGATAGTTTCAGCGCACAACACAAAATTTTTGGCTGGTTGAGAATGATCCGTGTCTTAGCTAGGCAGCGACTAGTTAGAGATAAAAACTTCAAAAAATAAAGATGTACAAAAATAAAGAAGTTAACATGTACTTGGGCGCTACTCTTTTTTTTTCTTATTTCATTGTTCGCCTCCGGTCAACTTGATATAGTTCTCCGACTTCCTCGGCTCGGTCTCTTCAGCATTTTTAAAATTATTACCATCTTCTGTTCTTCCGACTTTAAAAACCTGGCTCACTGGCTCAAGGCCTTTTTAAATATTTACCTATCGATCTCAACCGACTATTTTGTTACCGGCTCCGACCTTAAACCAAGCATTCTTTTATATAAAATTAACCCGGCCCGCTACCTCCTGCTTCGAGGCTCCGGCTCCGGCATTCAAAATTATTCGCTCCGACTCCGGGCTCCGGCTCCGACCCTAGTTATAATTCCTTCTCCATTTGCAGTCATGAAATATTAATTCTGATACAAAAATTTTGAGGGTATGATGAATTAAATTTTTGTTAATGACATCTTTCAGTAGTTCCAACTTAACAGAAAATATTTTAATAGAAATGAAGAATTTTAAGAAATCACAGAACAAAGGAATCATTCACTTCTTCCCTAAATTTTAACTATATTCTCTCTTTGACGATGACTGCCTGTACAGTTACGTAATATATTTATACATATACTTTTTTTTTTTCACTATTATATGTAATATTAATCACTCCATATTTTTAGGAATTCATTTTAGACCCAGAAAAGTGATACAATTAGTTCATCTTCCACTTTGAACTATGAGCCCAACATATATAAACATAATTATATATAAGCAGATTGTTATATATGAATACTATATATTATATAAATATTTAATAAGGAAATACTAAAAATAATATAAATATATATATAATAATATATATATAAACAGTATAAATAATATAATATACATCTGTATATCCTAAATATACGGAATAAGACTATGTAATTAAAAATGCTTATATATATTATTTATATATACATATCATCAATATAAATATAATATATAAAAATAATAATTTTATGATATATATATATAACATTTGTCCGTATGAGTATAGATAAAAATGATTCTCTGTCATTTTTAAGGTATTTGTACCTTGTTATAATTATATTTATATATATTTACTAATATTTTTAGTTATAATATGTTGTAGTACATGTAAATAGTAGTATATATATATATGGATGATATATACTTATTATAACATTAATATTTATACTAATTATTAAAGATGATATTTAGTAAATTTAGACAATGATTATTTTTATTAACTTATTTAAAAATTATGCTATAGTATAGTTAGATACTAGCTAAGCTAGCGTTTGAGCATTTCTATAATTGTGGATATGTATAGGTATTTATGAATTATCAAGGTTTATTATTCTATCGCTTTTCAACTTATATAATTCACTTTCTTTCCTACTTTAAAATAATTTCTCCTCCTCGTAAGCCCTAGTCCCCGCCCATAGCTCAGAGAGAGCCTATAACACTCTTAATATGTCAACAATAACTTAACTAATTTCGATGGAAAAATCTATGAGATAACAACACGCGTATCATATATATACAGCCTCTCACGTAGATATTAACGTTTAACTATGTCGCTTAATCGGAATTTTTCAGTATTAATTATTAAAAGCGCAAAATGCAAGAGACTATACTCTTTATAAATTTTCATACAATTATTGGAATGTCTAAGTTAAAGCATTATTAATGGTTTGATAAGTCTGGTTCTATATCATAGAATTAAACATCATTGAGAGATAATCAGTCACGATGAGTCGTTTACAAAAGAACTTTAAGCCTCACGTAGATGTATAACTATTTGATCGCTTTCACAGAGGACTGGTATCCTTAATTATAGATATACCACTCACTAATCCGAGTCAGGGAAGTATCTATCCACTTTTTTTAATTATATTTTATACTTTAGATTAAAAATTTATATGGTTGAGTTAGAGTGTATTCATACATAACTATTCCAGCGATAGTGTTTGCTGCGTTGACTAGTAAATTTTATTATCACAAATTACGTCTTTTACGTTACGTGTTCTAGAGTTACATACTTTGAAACTTTCTTTACGCTGAGAATTCAGTACTTTATAAAAAGAAACTACTTACGTACAACTATAATACCCCTTAATAGTGCTCCATGACGGATAAAACCTACCGGGAGCAATACTTCCATTTCTAACTGAAATTGTTGAACTTTTCTACCGTCAAATGTTTTATTGAATAAAACATAATCCTCTCACGAGCACGTGTCGTGCTGAATCATAGTAATGTTCTTCTATCAATATTGAGACGGAGTGACGTTTCTCTTGTATAATATAATTGAAAATGCTTTATAAAAGATGGTCGTCATACTTAGCAAAAAAATCTTTAACTCACGAGGATATACGTTAATGTCTACTAAGATAAACCAACCGCGAGATATTTATTATGAAATTGTGATACTTACGACGGAATAAAATTGTTTAATTGGTTTAAAACTACAACATTCCCACGTAGTGGTTTCGTGCTGAAACTATACTACCACAATATTAACGTGACGGTTTGTGTTACACCACGCTCAGAACTTTCTTATCGTGAGCAATGTCTATGATTACAAAAAGAACCTTTTAAAACATCACGTTAGATATACGCTATAAAATGCCCATAAGATAAAACCTTCCGCGAGCGGAGTTATCACATCTTTTAAATTTTTTGATACTTTTTCGACGTTTTGAAATTGGGTTATTGGTTATACAGACCGCAGAACTCTCTCGCTTCGCACTTTAATCTAATGAACCAATATTTATGTCACTGTTTTGGTATAATAACTTGAAAACTTCCAATTATGTCTTGAGATTCTATAGATTTAACCAAATAATCTTTAACTGTACGTAGATATAGTGTTAAATGCTCAGCTAAGATAAACCTACCGCGAGACATCACCTTTTTAAATTTTTGATACTTTATTGACGTTGAAATTGGTTTATTGGTTATAAACCTAATCCCCATGTAGGTTTCGTGCTGAAACTATATAACAATATTTATGTGAGGGTTTTGGTTACATAACTTTGTAACTTTCTTTACGTGAGATTCTTGTATTTATAAAAAGAATCTTTAACTTACGTAGATATATGTTAAATGCTCTATAAGATAAACCTACCGTGAGATATCACCTTTTTGAATTTTTGATACTTTTTCGACGTTAAAATTGGTTTATTGAATATAAACCTAATCCCCACGTAGGTTTCTTGCTGAAACTATATAACAATATTTACGTGAGGTTTTTAGTTACATAGCTTTGAAACTTTCTTTACGTGAGATTCTTGTATTTACAAAAAGAATCTTTAACTTACGTAGATATACCTTAAGTGCTCCATAAGATAAACCTACCGCGAGATATCTTTTATGAAATTGTGATACTTTTTCGACGTTAAAATTGGTTTAGTGAATATAAACATATACCCCACGTAGGTTTCGTGCTGAAACTATATAACAATATTTACGTGAAGTTTTTGGTTACATAGCTTTGAAACTTTCTTTACGTGAGATTCTTGTATCTACAAAAAGAATCTTAACTCACGTAGATATACGTTAAATGCTTTATAAGATAAACCTACCGCGAGATATCTTTTATGAAATTGTGATACTTTTTCGACGTTAAACTTGGTTTATTGGTTATAAACATAATTCCCATGTAGGTTTTGTGCTGAAACTATATAACAATATTTACATGAGGTTTTTATTTACATAGCTTTGAAACTTTTTTTACGTGAGATTCTTGTATTTACAAATAGAATCTTTAACTCATGTAGATATACCTTAAGTGCTCCATAAGATAAACCTACCGCGAGATATCTTTTATGAAATTGTGATACTTTTTCGACGTTAAAATTGGTTTAGTGAATATAAACATATACCCCACGTAGGTTTCGTGCTGAAAATATATAACAATATTTACGTGAGGTTTTTGGTTACATAACTTTGAAACTTTCTTTCCGTGGGATTCTTGTATTTACAAAAAGAATCTTTACCTCACGTAGATATACCTTAAGTGCTCCATAAGATAAACCTACTGCGAGATATCTTTTATGAAATTGTGATACTTTTTCGACGTTAAAATTGGTTTAGTGAATATAAACATATACCCCACGTAGGTTTCGTGCTGAAAATATATAACAATATTTACGTGAGGTTTTTGGTTACATAACTTTGAAACTTTCTTTCCGTGGGATTCTTGTATTTACAAAAAGAATCTTTACCTCACGTAGATATACGTTAAATGCTCTATAAGAGAAACCTACAGCGAGATTTCTCTTATGAAATTGTGATACTCTTTCGACGTTAAAATTGGTTTATTGGTTATAAACATAATTCCCATGTAGGTTTCGTGCTGAAAATATATAACAATATTTACGTGAGGTTTTTGGTTACATAACTTTGAAACTTTCTTTCCGTGGGATTCTTGTATTTACAAAAAGAATCTTTACCTCACGTAGATATACCTTAAGTGCTCCATAAGATAAACCTACTGCGAGATATCTTTTATGAATTGTGATACTTTTTCGACGTTAAAATTGGTTCAGTGAATATAAACATATACCCCACGTAGGTTTCGTGCTGAAAATATATAACAATATTTACGTGAGGTTTTTGGTTACATAACTTTGAAACTTTCTTTCCGTGGGATTCTTGTATTTACAAAAATAATCTTTACCTCACGTAGATATACGTTAAATGCTCTATAAGAGAAACCTACAGCGAGATTTCTCTTATGAAATTGTGATACTCTTTCGACGTTAAAATTGGTTTATTGGTTATAAACATAATTCCCATGTAGGTTTCGTGCTGAAAATATATAACAATATTTACGTGAGGTTTTTGGTTACATAACTTTGAAACTTTCTTTCCGTGGGATTCTTGTATTTACAAAAAGAATCTTTACCTCACGTAGATATACCTTAAGTGCTCCATAAGATAAACCTACCGCGAGATATCTTTTATGAAATTGTGATACATTTTCGACGTTAAAATTGGTTTATTGGTTATAAACATAATTCCCATGTAGGTTTCGTGCTGAAACTATATAACAATATTTACATGAGGTTTTTAGTTACATATCTTTGAAACTTTCTTTACGTGAGATTCTTGTATTTACAAAAAGAATCTTTAACTCACGTAGATATACGTCAAATGCTCCATAAGATAAACCTACCGCGAGATATCTTTTATGAAATTGTGATACATTTTCGACGTTAAAATTGGTTTATTGAATATAAACATAATCCCCACGTAGGTTTCGTGCTGAAACTATATAACAATATTTACGTGAAGTTTTTGGTTACATAGCTTTGAAACTTTCTTTACGTGAGATTCTTGTATCTACAAAAAGAATCTTAACTCACGTAGATATACGTTAAATGCTTTATAAGATAAACCTACCGCGAGATATCTTTTATGAAATTGTGATACTTTTTCGACGTTAAATTCGGTTTATTGGTTATTAACATAATTCCCACGTAGGTTTCGTGCTGAAACTATATTACAATATTTACGTAGGTTTCGTGCTGAAACTATATTACAATATTTACGTGAGGTTTTTGGTTACATATCTTTGAAACTTTCTTTACGTGAGATCCTTGTATCTACAAAAAGAATCTTTAACTCACGTAGATATACGTTAAATGCTTTATAAGATAAACCTACCGCGGGATATCTTTTATGAAATTGTGACACTTTTTCGACGTTAAATTCGGTTTATTGGTTATTAACATAATTCCCACGTAGGTTTTGTGCTGAAACTATATTACAATATTTACGATAGGTTTTTGGTTACATAGCTTTGAAACTTTCTTTACGTGAGATTCTTGTATCTACAAAAAGAATCTTAACTCACGTAGATATACGTTAAATGCTTTATAAGATAAACCTACCGCGAGATATCTTTTATGAAATTGTGATACTTTTTCGACGTTAAATTCGGTTTATTGGTTATTAACATAATTCCCACGTAGGTTTCGTGCTGAAACTATATTACAATATTTACGTAGGTTTCGTGCTGAAACTATATTACAATATTTACGTGAGGTTTTTGGTTACATATCTTTGAAACTTTCTTTACGTGAGATTCTTGTATCTACAAAAAGATAACTCACGTAGATATACGTTAAATGCTCCATAAGATAAACCCTCAGCGAGATATCTTTTATAAAAATTTTCATGTTTTTTTTACGTTAAAATTGTTTTATTGGTTATAAACCTAATTCAACCTAGGTATCGTACGGAAACTATATAACAATATTTACGTGAGATTTTTAGTTACATAACTTTCAACTTTTCTCTACGTATGATCATTGTATTTACAAAAATAATCTTAACCTACGTAGATATCGCTAAATTGTAAACAATGAAATAATTTTTACGTAAAAAAAGTTTCAAAAATATTTGATAAAAAAACAAACGATAAAAATAGTTTTTTATTCAACATACTATATAAGATAAGATGAGATAAGATCAAAACGTTTATATGAAAATAAAAATTTTAGTTTAATTTATTTTTGCTTTATCCCGAACCAAATCTGCAAGCGTTTGCCCTTCTTGAGGATGACCGTGAATCTCGTCATGATCTCTCCCGATTGAAGACACACCAGGATATGCGGACCGGTAATCGTAAACTTCTCCCTGCATTTTTTCTTTGTTTCTACACATATCGGGGTGAGTTATAATTCCACTCAAATATTTCTTTTCGCCACCAACCCGCTTCTTCAGATTCTTAAGTTTTTGATTAGCAAAGTTGGTGGGAGAAACATCACGTTCTCTGCTCGTCGTTGGTTTCATTGCCTTATCGATATTGCGATATTCTCGATACTCGTCATTATCATCGAGATTGTAATATTCTCGACACTCATCATCATTATCGAGATTGTAATGTTCTCGACACTCATCGAGGTTGTAATATTCTCGACACTCATCATTATCATCGAGATTGTAATATTCTCGACACTCATCGAGATTGTAATATTCTGGCCACTCTTCAATATTTTTATTTCGCTTTTTTTTGGGCTTTGCTCCCGATGATCCGCTCGAACTTTGTTCAAAAAACTCTTCTTTCGATGGTGGGTGAACATTTATGAATGGCGCGTGAGGAGTCTGGAGATTGAGGTGGTTGATATCACCCATGGCGGGTTTATTTTGACGCGCATTCTTCAATTCCTTTTTTATAATTAATGTTGTTGGATCAGCGTGGTATAAATTGCCCATCGCGGGTTTATTTTCCAGCGAAATTGCTGAGGCTGTATTACTGCTTTCTCTATTCAGGTAAGAGGAGATGAGATCCAGGGTTTGAGGTGGTGTCCAATCTTTCATGTCATCGCGGATTATATTGTCCATCGAGGGTTCATTTTGATGGAAAACACTTACTCCTCTCTTCTTCAATTGTTTTTTTTTATTTAATTTTGTTGAAAGGGCGTCCGGGTCTTTATAATTAGCTCTTAGCTTTTTTACATCAAGACCAGATAGGTAATGCTCCATGGCATTGGTTGGTCCAAAATTATTAACATCTGCGATAGTTCTTATACTGCACGCTTCTGGTTGATCTTTAATAGGGGTTAATATTTTCTTCTTTAATCCCTTCTTTTTAAATAATGTTTTTGAAATAGCATCCGAGTCTTCATTATTAGCGAAAGATGTTGATTTTGAGGTGGATTTCAAATCCTCGAAAGTTTTTAAGAAATCTCTAGTAAGGGTAAATTTTTGCTCGTTCGAGGAAAGTTTTTCTCTTTTCGGCATTGTTTCTTTTCCCTTAGATCCTTTCTTAACACTAGAAAAATCCATTGCAGAATGATTGATAGACTCGATCGTGGTAACCTTTTTATAGTGCGTGGTGACGAATTGATATTTAAAATTCATTTTTAAAAAACTAATATTATTAATATTTAAAAAGTTAAATAGCCTGACTTTGCAAAAAAAAAAACTTTCACAAACACCCTCGCATTCATATATGACATCAATGAAAATATTCGCCTGGAGAGTGCAAAAATTTAACGTGATGTAAGTTTCATACCCCAATAACACTTATGTATTTTGGAGTTTAAAGCATCTTGAGCAGTTTTTAACTGTGATGTTTAATATAGTAACGTTATTTGTCAGTAACCAAGAAAACAATTTTTGCGTAAAAAAGTTTTAAAATATTAGGTAAAATAAACAAACGATCGATATTGTTCTTTATTAAACACATAATATATGAACATATAAGATAAAAAATGTTTATAAGAAAATAAAAATTTTAGTTTAATTTATTTTTATTTTATCCCAAATCAAATCAGCGAGCATCTCCTCTTCTTCAGGGTGGCCGTGAATCTTATCATGTTCTCTCATGAGTGAAGACACATCAGGGTATAGAAACCGATAATCGTAAGCCTCTGCCATCATTTTATCTCTATTTTTAGCTATATCTGGACAATTTAGATTTTCGCAGCTCAAATATTTCCCTTCGTTCGTCGACAATGATTCAAAATTCGTTATTAAACTATCACAGCGTTCAAGAGGGTGATATGCTTGATCTTGACTCTTTTCAATATTTTTATCTCGCTTTTTTTTCGGTTTTGTTCCCGCTAGTCCGCTCGAACTTTGTTCAAAAAACTGTTCCTCCAATGGTGGCGTAACATTTATGTGCGGCACGATAGGAGCCTGTGCAAAATTTTGTTGAAGATTGACGCGGCCTATATTGTCCAAAGCGGCTTTATTTTCGCGCACCCTCTTCGATTCCTTCCTTTTAATTAATGTTGGTTTAAAGCCCCAATTTTCGTTAATAGCTTGATACTCGAATGGTGTTGAGCAAGAAGCCGAAACCTCTTCCAAAGAAGCCTTTGAGTCTTCGTTTTCGCCTCTTCTATCAAGGTAAGGCGAGTGGTGATCCGAAATTGTGGGGTGTCGATTTGGACTTGGAATATTTACTTTCCTTCTCACTACTTTCTTTCTAATTAGTTTTTTAGATTTAAAAAAATCATCTGGTTTATCATAATCATCATAATCATGATCATCATCATCATCAGTTTGATGGTCGAATGGTGTTGATGAGACAGATTCCGAAGTTCCTCCTGAATAATCGAAAGCTTTTAAGAATTCTCTGGGAAGGGTATTTTTCTGTTCGTTCGAAGAACGCTTTTTCTTTTTCAGTTGTGTTTCTTTTTCCCTAGAGCCTTTCTTAACACTAGAAAGATCCATTGTAGAATGATGGGTAAATTCGAGCGGGGCACTAGTTTTATAGTGCGTGAGTGGACTGATAGAGTGGTTATTTAGGGAGATTTTAAAGAATAGTATTTAATTTTGTGAATTAGAGAAAGTAGAAATCTCTCTCAGTATGATTAACAGCTAGTCTTGAGTGTAGATCGTGGGATGAATTTGCCCATTTTTTTTAACCATGAGCGCTTATCCGGAGAGATGTTCTTCCTTATTCCATGTTACAACCGCTGAAATCCTAAGAGAGGGCAGTTTTTGGGGCCGGTGGTACTGCCCTTTGCTGTTTTTTTTCGTGCTGGCCTTGTTGCATCATCGATGTCTTTTATTGAATGATCATCAGGAAGAAGTCAACGCGATATAAGCTTCAAAGGTTTCATAAAAAATCTAATATTATTAATATATTATTTCTTGTTTAAATCAGATTCGGGTGATCCTCTTGACTCTTTTTTTCAAAAAGAAAAAAGTTTCATGAATTAAATATTCGTTTTAAATACCGGTAAGCGGCTACATGGTTCATTCATACCTGCATTTGCCTGATTATAAGTGTGTGTTAGTGTGAGAGAGAGTAGTTTTCACAATGTGCTTTTTGATTCATCTTATACTGAAGAGTGTTTCTAAGCAAAAATAGAGGTACCCATGCCTGGCATCCTTTCGTGTGAATTATCATGTTTTCCAAACTTTAGGCTAAGGGTAGAAATCAGGCAACTATCTGTGAGAACTAACAATCGATTAATATCTTGCACCAGAATTATTTTTTATGTGTTTTCACGAGCAGCCGACAAATATTGACCTCTTCTTTATTATGATCTATATTTATCTCACTATTGTGCATCTTTTTGTCTTTAGATTGGCTTTATTACTTTAATGTTCATATTGAGTATCGATCTTTCTGTGGTCGCAAAGATAAATACGATCGGGACTCTATTATATTTATAACTGTGAACTCTCTCCCACTGTTGTGCTTTTGTGAGTGTGTAGATCATTGAATCTAGTGTCCGATCTTTCCGCACCACCTTTCGGTTTGCTATCCTCGGATCAGTTTACTTCACTACTAAGGTACTCACCGTTTCCACTTACTCAACTTATCACAAATGCATATTATATGTCGTGTAACGCATATTTATGTGATCATATTAAATATAGTCGTCTATTGGCTTTCGTGAGCATCTTCCACCTTCCGCGTCTACTTTTGTTGAGGTGTTGTTGTACGCACGTTTTTATATGAGACTGTGCGCTGCTTCTTGTTGTTACTTCAATGAGGTGTGACTTACGACATGACCTTTCGCCTCTGAGTTCTCTTTGTGTCTAGGTCTTGAGGCGTTCTCTATGCTTGTCGCAGGCTGTGAGGAGAATTTGATGAGGCACCGATCCCTGCCTAGACTTCCCTTAGATTTTTACACTCTGCAGAATGATATTTTATTTTCTTCATTTCTCTTTTGATATTTTACTCTTACGGCCTCACCATATTCATAAGAGTAACTTAAAAGAGACACTCTCTTAATTCTCCTCTATCTTTCTATAGTGTGGATATAGAGGCATCTTCATCTTTCCTCTCGGTGTTTCTCATTTTCGTGAGTGTGCAGAGTCGAGTCGTTTGCTGTGTTTGTGTATAATGCTGCGCTGAATGTTTGTTTCAATAATACTAGTTGCATCTCTCTGGATATATGGTTTAAGTGTCTCGAGATTGTGTGGTGACAGATCGGATGATGTTGGTGTGGGGTCGTCACATGTGTCCTCCACGTTAGAATAACATATTTTCAATTCTTGTCATGGCTTGCCATTCATGAGCTTCTCCCCTTTCCCCGTGTCTCAATACTCAACACTTACTCTTATCAATTACTTTTTATCTTCTCACCTTATGTATCACCGGCTTGGCTGCTCTAGCGAGGCACTTATGTTGTCTGTTGTTTGATTGGTTATTCTACTCTAATCCTGTGGTTCATTGCTTCGCGCATAAATTCGCAATAATCATCCGAAGGACCACCGGTTCCCGGAGTGAGAGAGGTCGTGGCTCCATCATTATTAGCATGTAACATGAGGCATTCGCATATGTAATATGAGTAGTAGAGTACGTGGCTTATCTGAGGAAGAAGGCCAGCTTCGGAGTGAGTCTCTTTTTTCATATGGACCTAGGGGCTCCTCAGCCACCGCTGCTCGTTCGCTATCGTTGGCTCGATTTATGTGTGATAAAGTTAGTAATTTTTAGCTAGGCTAGACGTCGCTTATTAATGCATAAGTTTGCATTATATAGTACCGTCACGTGGGGTATTGAGTTTATACGACGCTCACTTATTGGTTCGCATATCTCTTATGGTATCTTTACTACTCAACTTACTATAGTAGTATCTCGGGCCTGGGGACACTGTTCTTATATATATTTATTACTTGCAAGTGTACTATTCTTATTCTTTTTCAGTATTCCTCCAGCTTTTTTCTCTTCACCACCCTCTTCTTGTAGGCTGTAAGTAGCGAGAGACGAACGAAACGATGAGAATAGTCTCTCTTCTCTAGTTACTCTTAATTTATTTTCTATTTGAATTCACGCCACGCCATGTTTTGTCGGACTGACGCACATTTTCATATGTTCTTGTGTATAATTAGGGTTTAGAAAGAGGCGCATTCTGAAGCAATATTAACATCCTCTGGTTTTCATGAATATGATTTCGGTCCGCACATGTCTTTTTCTTTTTACCAGCTCATGCTGTTCCGTCAAATCTCCTGGCATGCTGTGTCTTGTTCTCACTCATTTGCGTCATTTCTCTATCTTGTCGGTTTGCGCGACGGTGTTTTCTGTTGCCGTTCAAGCTGTTTCGATTTTTCTTTTCTTCTTCTCTGACCGTTTGATTTAGTGTGTGCATTAATTCCTCTCGGGTTCCTGTTGTTGTTATTTGTGTTGTTGTTATTGTTGTTTGTTGTTTTTGTTGTGTGTTGTTTGTTTGCTTTAGTTTTTGCGCTTGGGTGTGCGTGTCTTTCTCGGACAAAGGTCCTCCTCTCTTCATCTCTCTGGTTAGTGCCTTCATATATCCGGTCTTCTTTTGTAACCAGTATTGGATGTATCTAATCACGGAGCCGCAGTCGGCTCGATTTCTTATACCATGGTGCTGGTGCTTCTATCTGTACATGCTCCCTCCTTTCTGCGTGTTTCGCTGTTTCGCGAACTTTGGCTGGTTGTTCTGTTCCGCAATTGCTTTTGTGCGTCATCTGTGTATCCGGATGACTCCAGTCCGGGTATCTTTCCATGGATGCTTTAGCGGTACGGTATAAGCATTGTAGTGTCCGCACTTCAACCTCTCACGTGGTCACGACTGTCTCTGGATGCATCTTCGGCATCCGCGTCTTCCTTTCATCTCTTTCTCATCTGTCGACTTTTTTCCTTTTCCGTTTGGTGTTCTACTTTCTTTCCTCCTCCTCTTTTTCTCTAATAATTTATTCGACAATGTAGAAGTTAAATCTTCTCTCTTTTAGCTCGCTTGCATAAACCTTAGGTTTTTGCTTCATGCGATAAATCTCGTGCCTGATCAGAACGTGCTACGGTGTGCTTCTGTAATACTTTCTCAATTCCGGTCCGTCTTTTTCACGGGTGGCCACACTCCTTATGTCCATTCGGCCTCAGCTACTGTTGTCTTGTTCATATCACGCTCAATTGGTTCGAAAACTCACCGTGTCTCGTTTCCCGCAGTCGTGCGTTGTTTTCTGGTAGATCTTGTGATCGTTTATACCTTTGTTTGTGCGAGTCACTCTGCATAAGTTACGTCGTTAATTTTTTTTGTTGCTCCTTTTGCTTCTAGGGCGCTTTTCGTAGCTCGGTTCATAACGTGGTGTGGCTTGCTTTCGTTGATGCCTTGCTTTATACGTGCCGTCATTTCATCTTACACTTGGCTTTGCCGTGAAGTTTTGGAAAAAAATTTTGCTCTGAATTGCAGTTTTGTCGACGGAATTATCGTTTCCGGAAAACGAGTGAGCGGTGTTGTTTCCCACATCCTTCCTTACCTTTTTTTCTTTAATGTTTTGACAACGCTGACCTTTCACTGATGCTTGCCTTATAAGTGTTTTTGTAAAAAAATAGAGAATCTCTTTGTCTAGTGAACGTGGCATCCTCCCTTCTGACGGGCGCGTGTTGTGTGTTTACGTCGCCGTGTCCGCTGAGATTTCTTATATCTGCGATCATTGTTCGGAGAATGATTTGATCTAATATACGTTCGATGGGTGTTTGAGTCGATCATATTGTGCTCCGAGGTGAAAGGCATATGCTACTTTTCGGCCACTTCTAGTGTTAGCTTTACAGTCGAAAATATTTTTGGTCGTGTGTTCAAGTATATCTTCTGTTTTATTTGCTCCTTTTGAGGTCTTACGTTTGAAGCGGAAGATTGTCTGTCTTTAGTCTGTTCTTTTCGTGCTCTCATACGATAACTGGCGTGGTGTGTGTTCTGGTCTTAGATTCGAGGCTGCCGATAAATACGCTTTTAACTAGTATCTTCTTTCCTTCGATTTTTTGAACTATCTTAGTGGTATTCTTCTTCTCCGTGACTTACCCATTGGGAAATTCCCTTGTGTTTTCTTTCAGATGTTAGAATTTTCTGTGTAATTTTCTTTTATCATATTAATATCTTATTTTTCTGGATAGTGTTTCTATCCACGACTTGTCGTCGATATTTTCATTTCCGGGACTATTTCTTCTTTTTGTTTCAGAGTCATTCATCTCCGTCAACTTGACTAGCGCCATCATCCCTTTTGAAGTGTGGATTTTTATTTTGTCCGCGAGCATCATATCTTCTCGTATTGAGTGCCGTTTTTCCCTTAGTCTCTCTTTCGCCTGATACGATTTTAATTTTTTGTAGTTCTATTCTTACATGATGTACATCTATTGGTTGGTGGAATGAAGGTATAATTGCAGAATCTTATATGCTTAATCAAAAGCTTCCGCCAGCTAGAATTTTTCTTTTTCTCCAGGTGTTTGTTAACATGTTGTTCGCAGTTGTTTTAATTACACCAGATCCTTCAACTGTTTGCTAATTTTTTCGAAGCTTTTTAATTTCAAGTGATCCGTAAGAGACCGGTGAATGACCTATTAAAAAAAATAAAATAAAATCTCATTAGATACGAGTGGGTTAGCGATAGGAAACGATATGAATGAAATAGGTTGCGCTTTCTTTCAACCCACCTTAGAGCAAAAAATAACACTTTATTTCCCTGTTTTTAAACGAAGTGTTTTCTTCTTCGTCGGAAAATTGTCTCCCATCGTCATCCTCCTCCGATGGTGGTTGTGTTTGTAATTGGTTGATGTTTTTTTCGTATTATTATTGATACCGTCATAGGTTATGAAATAAAACTCCATCATAGATTTTTCTAATGAATCACTATATACTATATTATATAGTAATTATTTAGTGAGTGAGTTAGCCGAAGTCAGGATTCATTAGTATATCATTATTATATATTAATATTTGTGGTTATTTATATATGGATTATATATATATATATATAATATATATATATAGGCCAGAATATAGAAAGAAACATGCGTGTAACTAGAGAATTACACGTCCTGCACAAAACCAATTGACATTTTTGGAATCTGTTTACAATTTTACCGAAGAATTTCATTTTTAAAGGGGGCTTTTTAGAGGTTCTTTAGGGGGTTAGAGCCGTTGGGGAACAAAGAGGGGATGAAGTCTCACCATCATCCTCCAGTAGGCCGACAGACCCTGATAATTGCTATTTTTGTGGTTTCACATAATAAGGTATTTGTTTTTTTTTAATTTATCAAAAAACCTGAATCTGCGTAGACAAACAATGTTAAAAAAAATACTTATTTCAACAATAATATTAAACTTAAATGTGTTAACGTGGGGCAAAAACAAGTTATTGACAAACTTTTCGGCAAAACAGACACGGAATATGGCATTATTATCGTGTTTCTACTCCCGAGAGTATAACGCGACCGCATCTTTATTCATACAACTCTATAGATCATTAAGTGGAGATAATTTATATGAAATCTTATTTTAAGGCCTTTTGTAGATGATTATGATTTTAGAAGATATATTCCTAACCCTATATTTAATATTCCGCTCTAGGACAGTGAGACTAGAAACTGTGTAATTGACTCTTTATGTGCGGAGTTATTAGTCCTCGCTTCTATCACATTCTCACTCACCTCCTCGTCGTGACGATGGTATATCTATAGGTCATGCACGCAAACATATATACGATAATAATAAAATATATCACCTACTCTATCCTAAGCAACTAATCAGGGAGTGATTTTACGAGTGACGCTATACATACTCCATAGCCCTGAATCATTGCTGATGGATGCATTGACCTAAGCTATCGTTCATTAAGTAATTACGGATTAACGGTCACTCGGGAGGAATATGTCTTAGTCTCTAATTGCCAAATTGAGAAAGATTATACGCAATTAATGTTGTTATAATTATGTCTCATAGAGCAGATTCGTCAACTTGCTAGATAAAAGTTACATATATCAGGGTGATAGCCTGCGTTCCGAGTAGTGTGTCAAGTTAAGTCCTTCGCATGATCACGGAAAATACAGTGATAATTTTCTAATCTAACATTCACTCTATAGCTCAGCATTCTCTCTACAATTCATTATTTTTTGGGTCTTTGGACTCGTGAAGATCAGTTTCTTCTTTTTTGTTTTTTCTGACATCGATCGGAGTTCGCGAGTCATGAAACTCAGAAATCGGAATCTCGATGACGTGAACAGAAGTATAGAGGAGGCAGAACAGCACCCAGGAGAGAGGAATAAACTGTGCAGCACAGGAATTAACAAATCGAGAAACTACAATTCCGCTTAAATAGCTCAACACGAATCTCCATTGTGTTTTGTGTGTCAGATCTTTCTTAACAGTTTCTGTATCACGGAGTAGCATGTTTCTATGCTACACATTGGAGTTCCGGAGTCTCATTTCGCTCAAACGAACACAATTATATCGCGGTAAGCCCCATCAGAGTACACATTTAGCTTTATTCTTATTAGAAGAGAGAACGCGACTTCTTTTTCACTTTCATTTCTAGAGTGTATTCTGAAATTTAAGTATTAAAATTAACACTAGTTCAATTATTTTCGAATATATTTTTACAACCTTATTCCAAACAAAGAGAGTACTAACGTTCGACTTAGAAGACACAATTGAGAAGTTAATATATTATGGATAATTGTACGAACGATAAGTAATAAAGAATAACAAGAATTATCGGAAAGTGAGACACTGAGCTGAAAACGCAGTAGAGTGAGAGCCGCGCTTCGTGTATGTTATCATATCGCTACAACGGAAATCGTGTACAAAGGATTACGGCTGGCAGCCTTTTGTGAGAGAGAGGAGGAGAACATATTTCTATCAGTAATGACACACAAAAGAGTGCACACGAGTTTATCACGTATATGCCGACTATAGTGGGACACGCGAAAGATAGAGACGTCGTCCCAGTCTACGCGTCACAATTTCGTCATCATCGTAGTCAGCCTATTCGTCTAGTACGAATGCTCAGACTACACAGTCGTCCAAGTCGTCGTCGGAGGAAACCGTAAACAAATTGGGAGTTTTCAGGCTCATCCTCTGCTCGATCCTTTTTCTGTCGGGCGGCTTTCGTATCCCCAGGAACGATTATAACACGTCGGGACCCGGCGGCGAGCTTTACTTCCCGTCCGACTTTAAACGAAAGCGTCTCGTAAAATACATTAAAGACAGGTGCACGGAGTTATACGAAGAGAACGCGAACTTATTCTCTACCTGGGATAATTTTTATATGACCCTGCATTTTTCCCATTTCCTCGTAAACAGAAGGAAGGATATCGTCGCGTACGCGCTCCTCGAGCCCTTCGTCGACGACTTAAATCGCAACATCTACGTGCAGTGGAGCCAAAAAATTATTCGCGAAATTAATCATACGTGTAGCAGCAACGCCAAGAACTCGGGTCAAGTAAGCATAAATAAATTATTAAACACATTGATTAATTTGTTATAATTTAGTTTCTCACTAATAGAAAATAGAAGAACTAAAACACATGAAATTGCGAACATAATGATTATTTATAAATTTCTAGCTTTCTCCGAGATATTTTGGAAAATCAAAGTAGATTGTGTCGCTCTAGTTCATATGATTATTTTAAATATATAAATAACAATTACACTGTAGATAATTACATAGAGGATACAGAGTTTTTGACCAGATATATTGCATAAATATAATAAATATTCAAACATCTACAGATACAGGATATGTTCTTAAAGCGAAAAAGAAAGTAGTAATCAATTAACACTACTATTTTATTTTTAACACAATTTTCAGATAAATATATTATTTGCTACTGAATCAGCGTAGGATTGTCGATATGTCTTCGGTGAGGATACAATATTTCGGGGGCGAAACAATAAGATAACCGGGTAGCGAGATGGAGAACTGACTGTGCTTATCGTGGAGAGTTATAACAAATTATACGACTTATAAGCGAAACAAATTAAGGGCATATCATAAAAATCGCGTTATTATACGTAAAATTGGAAAAAAAAAATGTATTTTAGATTCTTCTCTCACAGATATATTACATTAATAGGAATAAATATTCACCGGTCTTACATAATATGTACTTAAAGAGTTAATTTAAACAAAATTACGATATGACCTTATAGTAAAGTATTCTACGTACAATATCATTCAGTGACTGCTTCTGAATTTCAAGTAGCAGATACACAGCCTTGTGTGTATTCTAGCAAAGTAATTACTCATATAATTGAATAGGTATGGGTGTAAACAAAACTATTAGCGTCGAGTCTCACAGCATTACACAATATAAAAATTTCAAATAAGACACTTATATTATAATACATAATAATATATAATATACTTTCATGAGAAAACTTACCTTATATAAACTATTACATTTATTATTTATAAACTTATTTCGTGGTACTGAAAACTCATGTAAATTATTCACAGGCAAAATTTCTTACTGTAACATTGAAATTCCATATTGAAATAATTTTATTCTTATAATGAAATACTACATGAATTCTTTTGTTTGAACATTAAATAATTAGTTGGTTTATAATAATATTAATATATATTATATATAATTATATATATATATATATATTATATGAGATTATACAATGAAAATAACGATATCATAATAAAAATAGTTCCATAAGTTATTTATAATATCATTTTATTAATATTATAAATATATATCATATTATTAACTTGTTAGATAATAGAGGATATGACCACGGGAACAGACGCTAGAAAGTCGCTTCTGTTTATTCTTGTAAAATAATAATTTATTTATTCCTTTTACATGGATTATCGTTAAATTATATAATTTAATATAGTCAGGTACACTGCGTGTTATCGACGACTCTAGTATGAGAGATTTACAGATAATAATATAAATATATACGCCGTTCGGTATGATTCACCTCTTTTATTAGTGGCTATATGAATTAATGAGTTTAGATAATTATACCGTTAATTCACTCTAGATAATATTTTAAAAATAATTTGTTTTTTTTATTTTTTTAATTTAAAAAATAATAAATTATTTAAACGTCGATTTTACCCCTCGTTTATAGTTTTATTTTACCTCCTTCTATATTAAGTTTAACTGAGCTTTAATATATATGATCCTATTTATGAATTTTTACGTATATAATTTATTAATCGTTTCGTCTAGTATGTTATCTATAACAAAGAGAATATATTTTAATGCCTCAGAATGATAAGATAATATTTTTTCACAAATATTTATACTTTCTGAGTGTATAATCTATTTATAATCTTTTAGATGGTTATCTACATTAATGTTTTGTTATATTCATAGGCTTGTCGGTGAATTTCTCTAATGTAAATTACAATCAATTTTTATCCCAAATTATCGAGGGATTTAGATCGTGTCTAACGAGATCATGCTAGAGTAACGGGACGGGTCCATTTGTAGGGTGAGCTTTCTCAATTGTCACTCGAGGATATGTGATGATTAACTACTTACTATGAGAGATATCATATTGATATCACACTAGATTAGACCCCTCCATTCTTGTCGAGTATACGTAAATCTTGATTGAAGAACATGTCTCCAGCATCCTTGTACCTGTCTTCGTATTATACACTAAAATAATTTGACTTTTATACTAAATACTAATATAAACAGTAAATCATTAGGATATGATTTGTATTAAATATGTAATATTTATATATTTATGGCTTGAAGTGAAGCTTTAACATTGATTAGTATTAAATCTACTAAGAATTCAACTATATGACTGTACTTAATAAGAGAAAGGTAATACAGGAGGGGGGAGTGTGAGAGAGAGTGAGAGAGAGATTCGAAACGAGGGGGGTGTTAAGAGTTATGCCTTACGTCTCATGCTGATAAATAAGCAGTGTATTTTAATATGTGTAACAAATTATATCTTCTTCAAAGGGCGTTGAGCAACATAGTGACGGCGCCGGCTGGACTAAAAACGAGTTGATAAGCAGAGTTCCGTCAGTACTGTATATATCAAATATCTCTGTATTAATAACTCATAATTTTCTGATATACCTGCTAGGTCGACCGGTAAATCTTAGATGATTACACTTACTTTAACAACCGTTTCACAACGCACTAGACCGAGACCACCGTAAAGTAATTGGCTTGTGATATAAAAACGCTCTGAGTTTTTATCTTTTCAGCTTTAGATCTCTCGAAAACTTATTCATATCGCTTCTGCATACATCTAATACACTCTCTTTGCTATTGCGCCCGTTATATAGGCACAGTGAACATTAATTATTAATACCGTAACGAAAAACAAAGAGAGAAATTAATTTTAAAACTGTCGCGCACTTCGAGATTTCTCATCGATGTTCACTGTGTGTATATCGGTGTTGCATGAGATCGTTATATTCGAGACTACTAGCAGTTATATTTTGACGATTGATCACAAAAATATTCATACGTGAGATTTTGTATACAGTGAGAGTGAGTATTATGAGTCAGAGGTGAATAATTATAACGATATTCTGACTCGAAGTAGAGCTTTGGCCGAAAGTCTTTACGAAATTAGTTTCTTCTATTCTCTTATTTTTTGACACTTAAACGTGTCAATCGAATGCAATCATTCCGGATTTACGTTCTCTCTGTGAGACAGGATGAGACACTGAGCAAGGAGCAATTGCGTATTATTCTAACAGGAATATCTCCTAAAGTTGAAATTGTCGATTTCAGGATTGTGTTGCGCATATAATAAATTATGTTTAATCTAGACAATGAGCTCACTCTGCATTGATGGGCGTTTTAATGCGGCTTTTTAAGAATATTAGCGAAAATCGCGAGCGAAAATCGATGCGATTATTACTCGAGTTAATTAGATCACAAGAAAATTCGACGTACTTGTATTATCTTACACTATCTTTTTTTCTCAATGACTAAGCAGGCGGAATTATTTACGTTCTGCGAAGTCCCGTCTTCTCTTTGACGTGAGTGAGGATAATTAAGTATCTACTGGTACCCTTTATCCATGTGTTCATCAGACAGAGTAGCGTTACTTCCAGCGTTAGGAATATTTGTGCGTCGACCGCTCTTTTACTAACTGTGTCGCCGATGTCATATGTAATCTCAAATCTCGTATAATTTACTAGTCATTCATTGATCGATTAATTGATTTCTTTTAGTGCAGATGATTTACTATATCTTTTCAATCTTCGTGTTTTCGATGAGCAATAACAACGCGCCTTCGTGAGTGTAGAGAGACATAATTCAATTTTAGCATCAGTGAGTTAACTCTCACTTATATTGACTATATATCAAGAGAACACAGTAAAACCAGGAGTGTTGACAGATACCCTTATAATATGTCATTCGGATATTATATCTGCGATACTCGATATCGAGTCAATCTGTATTACAATTCTGAATGGTGTGCAATGATATATATTATATCTCGGTACTGTTCATCTTTTGATTAGGGACGTTTATTCGATTCAGGTAGTTTTTCAGTTTTGGCCTCTTTTTCTCTAATCGCGGAATGAGATGTATTGGAGATTTTGTGGTATTAGCAAGGGAAGGCGAGTGAAAATTAATTACTTTTGTTCGTATCGAATATAACCTTGATGTTAATACGTTCAAAGATATAGAATATCATAAATAATTTAAATTTTATTACCTTTAATAATTATTAAACTTTTTTATTAAAAAAAAACAAAATAAAATTTTGCACCTGGTCGATTAAGCTCCTACAACATTTCTGTTTCATTATTTTTTAATCGAACGAAGAAGGTCCTTGAATATCGCCATTGCGTTTCTGTAATATTCGATTGTTGCATGCCGTTAGCAATTGGAAGCGAAATGGTGGAAAGTACGGTTTTTTCTGTTTGAATATTATTTTTCAAATTGAAATTTGTTATTGACGGCAAGTTTTGGAACGAAGGAGATTCGGTAATCGTTTCGTTAACTTTTCGAACGTATGATGGTTTTTCATATCCGTAAGCGTTAGAGCAAAAAGTAGCGCATGTTCCTTTTATTGCCAGACCGCAAAATTTGAGTTCTTTAAATTCGTATATATGCTCGGCGGGTTCATCATTCGCATTTGAGAGATTTCTGAAATTATCGTTGCTATAAGCGTTAGTTGAAAAAACTAGGTGCGAAAATTTATGGTTTTGAATAGTGCCTGAATCAAAGGTAAAATTCAAATACGTTTTATAATTCCGAACACTGCCTTTAAAATTTAGATTGATCCTAGATTTGAATAAATATATTTTTTCGGTTTTAAATAAGCGCAATCCGCGTTTATACAACTCGCCATTGCCGAGGAAACTGCATTGCGCTGAAGGCGGTAGAAACATCAGTTTTATTTCGAGATCGGGAAACGATTTGCATAAATCGCTCTCTAATTTTGAAAGAAACATATCCGCTTTATTTGCGTAAAACATATTATAAAAATAAACATCGTGCTTTGCCTCGGTCGAGAAATTTACGCAAGAGTAGTTCGTTTCATATCTGTCATTCGTAAATAACGCTCCTAATCTAGTAGGAAAATCGCAAAACGAAAATAAAAGTAAAAAAGGAATAATTGGTACCATTAAGTGATTAGTATATCGTAGTAATACGTTTAAGAATAAAGGAGTTATTGAAAAAAAAACTTTATTTAAATTTAAAAAAAATTAACTTTTAAGTATTTATTTATTAATTTGTAATTTTTTTCATATTGTATTTAGGTCATCGAGCGACTAGAAAATAAAAATAAAAAACGTATTTTTATTTTTCTTAAAGAAATAAAATTTAATTATATATCTTGTTTATTTCGGGCGAACCCACTATTTAAAGGTTGTTTTCTTCAGAGTTCTGACATTATCAATTCTTTCATCATGGTTGCTACACGGTCTTCTTTGGATCCCACAATGGAAACGTTGCAGCTACTTCGCAGTACTGTAAGCAGCTTTCAATATGTGGTAAAGGTGAAAGAAAATACTTTGACGGAAAATTTTAGCACGCTCATTCGCAAACGCTACCCATTAGTGGAAAAACAAACAATTTCGAGCATAAACAAAATAAACAACTTGGAAAACATTCTACCGTTATTTTTTAACGAGAGTTTTACTGAGCAATTTTTACAGGAATCGAGAATTCCGATTTTAAATTTAGCCATGGCGCATTTCAAAAATCTGAGCGATAAGTACACAAGAGTAAGAAATATAAGCGGCGATCGGGAAAGAAATATTCTACGCTTGAAGGAATCTTACGGTAATACTGAAATTTATAAAACATTTTCCGAGGACATTTACGATCAAGGATATTCTCGCATTATACGGTTACCAAAAATTAGGACAGAGTTAAAGTATAATAAAGGCGAGGAGTTTATAATTGAGAAATTTGACAGCAGCGATGACAATATTCCTAATTCCATTGATAACGAAAACGGGTCTTTTAACGATAAATTCTTCGTATCGCTGAAAGCGAATATTCCTATCACTTTTGATCAGGTTGATGATTTATGCTTAGATACAATTCAAATCATCAAAAACAGTAGTGTTGGTGGTATTGTGAATGAGAATGAGGTCGGTGCTGAGGAAAAATGTGAGAAATGTATTACTGAAAATGTAAAAAATTTGCTTATATTCGAACATTGTCTGAACCCTCAATCAAAATCGAAATATGTCTCAAGAATACTGTCTTTGTTTTATTTTAACGCAATTTTGTTTATTTCCAACGAGCGTTTAAACCAGAACAAAACAAAATTGTTTTCTGCGACACCCACGAACTATTTGACCCTAAAATTGTATTTTTTCTTTCGAATATTCTATATTGCCCACCCTACCTTTATATGGGAATTACGAATGTTTAAATCAAATTTAATGGATCGTTTAAGCACTGCAAATATCCATCGATTTCTTTTTGATTCGTGGCTTTTTAGGGAAACGAACCAAAATATTAAGAGAAAAAAGAGACCATTCTTTTTAAATGATGAAATGAATTTGTATTTTAACGAATATTCGAATCCGACTCATCTTATATCCTGCTCCTCAATCCTCGAAGCCCTAAAACAGTCATCTAAATCAATAGAAAAAGACGCGATTGATCTCGTTCGAACTACAGAAATTTCGGGTAAAAGGACGGAAGAGAGAATAAAATCGATCAAACAGTCTCTTAAAAACGAGTGTTTGAATGTACTTCTTCTTTACTTTGGTCTTGTTTACGGAATTTCTTGGAGGGTGTTGAGAGGGCTAAATTTTGAAGAGGTTATTAATTTAGTTCTTGGAGTTTTACCCGAAACGATTCAGCCGCCTATTAGCTTACCGCACCTTATGGGGTTGCCATCGATAGTGCTTCATTTGTTGGGAATTCAGCAATCGCAAATAAATCCTTTCATGAAGGTTATATGTAATTCGAACGAAAATTTCATATTTTGAATTTGGACAGTTTTCAAAAGCATCCCCGTCTTCTACGAGAGAAATTGCACCATCCAACGAAGAAGGTGCTACGTCGGGTGAAATTGCGGACTGCGTTCGGAATTGCTGTGAGCCGCCGGAAGGAGAAAATATTGGTCCTCTTTGTTTCATAAAAGAAACTTTCTTTCAATCTAATCTAGGTCTCTCCGTGACTGAAAAATACGCTGTGTGTGAAAGATATTTGAAAAATGTTTTTTGTCATACCGATTGGAAGGTATCTCAAAGCGAATATTTCGAAAATTCGGAACTTAATTCATTGTTCATAATTAAAAAAGTAAACGATGAAATTTATCAATTCAACAATATTGGAGACTTGGCTTTATGGGCGATTATTTTGTATAAACAACATATTGGCTTCGATTTAAAAGAAATTTGTTTCTCGCAGTCCCAAATTCCGAGATTTGAAAAACTTGTACAAAACTTAGTTATTCAGGACTACATCGTTCATGGCGGAATTCAACTGCCAGGAGAAAAAAATTGCGCTAAAAAATTCAAGAAAGAGTTTGCTTCTGAAAATACTAGCGTAGATCCGACTCTGAATTATGCAGTCACTCATCCAATTTTGTACGATTACAAAAATGTCAAAACAGGAGTATCAACTTTTAGGATTAATAATTTTTTTGAACAAAAACTAAAACAGATTTTTTCAGCAAAATATTCCTTCGACGTTTTAAGAATAACTTCACTAAATTATTTATTAAAATCCTCCGGTGAATCGTTATTATCTTCTCCCTTCTTTGACGATGAAGACAAAATGATAAGAAAAGCCCTATTTCAAGAAATTATAAATTCGGCTAATGAAAACTTTAAAGATATGCCCCAAATGTTACTCCTCAAAGCGCATTCGGAGAAGATTTTTGAAGAAGAACTAGCGGCGTACAAGAATCCAGATCGCCAACATATGATCACATTTCTTCAAGGGGGTATAAGAAACTTCGACATCATTCAAGAGAAAGTACAAGTAATCGAAAAAACGCGTTTTTTCATTTCAAATTAAATTATACAACGTTTTTAAGCGAACTATGTATGTGTACTATATTAAATATTTCTTGAAAATAAATATTTTTAATTTTATTTAACTATTAATTTCCCTAAAAATGCATTTTTGAGAAACAACAATTTTACAAGATAGACGAATTTCTTAAATTAAAATTATTTTATTAATTATTATAGAAAATTATTGTTCGTCCTAATAAACATTCCAATAAAATAGCAATAATTTCATTAATAATTATTAGAGAGAATTATCGTTCGTCCTCATTGAAAAATTTTGTTTTCCATAATAAATTAATTAATTTTTAGGATAGCTAAATTAAACAAAAAATAAATTATTTCTATTTATAAGTTTTTAAACGGTAGGATAAAAATAACGATAGAAAACGTTAAAAGCACTTCTTTTTGTGACCCGATAACAGTTAAAAGAAATTCTTTTTGTGACCCGATAACAGTTGGAAGCACTTCTTTTTGTGACCCGATGATAGTCAAAAGAACTTTTTTTGTAAATACAAACTGAAGATGTTATCTCGGATTTTGCTCGAGAAAATGTTTTGATTGACAAATCATTTTTAGTTAAGCGTGAGTGTTAATCTTATTTTTAATTGATTCTTAATAATAATTTTTTTTCATAAATATTAACACATAATTAATTGATTTTTAGGGTAACTTAAAACACGAGTATGTTTTTAAATTTTAATTAATAAAAAAAATGTTAATAAATTTACATAGTAGTTTCTATTAAAATTTTATTGTAAAAAAACTAAGAATAATATACACGCAAACCGATCGGTAAATCTTGCTCAAACTGTTTTATTTTTTAGTAAAAAAAAACGAGTTTGTTCGACATCACTGGAATTCATCGACTGAGGAATGAAATCGAAATTAGTCTCCGAAATTTGTCTCCTTCTTCATAAAAAAATTTCTAAAGGCTTTACGTCAGACTCTTGTATATGTAACGAGTGTAAAGTGCTTGTACTTCCAAAACGTATATTCGAGAGCGATTCGTATAGACAAATTGAAATCTCATGTAGAAAAAAAATCACTTAGTCGTATAGGTGCAAGATCTTAACGTATTTCAAACACATCTAGATCGTGTAATGATACCAGAGAGTACATGATGTACGAGAGGATACTTTTACCTACATACTTAGTGGTGAGTAGCTCGATTTCACATACTCTATACGAGACAAACTAATGGAGTGAGTCGCATTCACGAGTCGAGGGGTCGGATAATATCTTAGCTTAGTAGCAGTAAGTGAGTAAATTAACAAAATCTTATAACCTGACGTAGAGCCGTTTGCCATCGTCTTTATGATGATATGCTAAAGTTGGTCTGCAGAGTTTAGCGAGAATAATTTCATGAGGCGGCTCGAGCCCCTTATATACGTCACGCGGCTCGTAATATTTTATTGATTTTCCCGCTCAAACGTTCTAATTATATATCGGGGCATATTCTCTTGAACTCATTTTCTGTCCTCCGAGCGCCTTCGATTCAAGATAATTGGATTAATTCGTACTAGTTATCAGGAAATAACGGCACACCACAGCATTGAAGAATAGATCTTCGGATAAAAATCTTACTTCGTTTCTATAATCTATGAACTTTAAATCACATTACTTCAGAGAAAATAACTGCGAGAAATCTCCGTTTTCTGATTAAATCTTATGAGAGAACAAGCATTCGTCTCTCCGCAGTGCACGTTGTCCAAGGGACATAAATCCGCATTTTACACACTTCATAGATGATCTGCGTCTCAAATATCCGCAGGAAATTAATAAAGTGCTGAGAAAAGCTCGGATTTGCACTAGTAAATAGTGGAGAGAGCAGTTAAGAGAAGAGACTGAGGAGCAAGACGAGCAAAAAGAATGCAACTGAATTGAGCAGACGCCGAAACTGTGCACTGTCGTGAGAGTAACGAGATATACTGGTTACATAAGGCTATGTCTCAATATTGAGTGCACTCAGTGAATTTCTATTCGAAACCCCCGAAGACGAAATCGATACTCATTTATAAAAGACAAATAGATAATTAGGCGTTATTATTTAATACAGAGGAATAAAGGACATCAAAATGCATAAATTATTAAGTCCGTTTGGGCCAGCCCGAGATATCTATCTCGACGCAAAGCAGCTCTGCCTGACTCTTGTGACCTGGAGACTCGAAAACTCGATACCGCGTCCTACTCATTATATATTCATTATTAAAAACTACACATTAAACTGCTATTACTCAGTTTTTCTACGTCGGTAATTCTCGCGGGACTTATTTCCTTAAAAATCATTGTCTGTTATAGGCATCATTATCACACGTCGATTACATCGGACTCACCTTCTAGCGACAATACTGTACGCTTTGTTTTCAGAAGGAGTAGAGTTCGTTATTAGAGACAAGGTACCTTCACGATCGTTACGAAGAGCATAAAGTACCGTGTTGATCTAAAAGACCTAGAATTCTATATTTGAGCATATTCTACTTTTAAGTACGAGAGCCCAGAGTCTCATCAAACTTTTCGACTTTATAAAAGTTGATCCTGCGCGTTGAGACGGTGTGTGTTTACGAGGAAACTAAACTTGTATCACTCGCGGCCACAGTTTCGCCATCGGAACCAAATGTAACCTACGCGATTAATGATTGAGGCCTTTATATGCTGAAGATTTTGCGGATAAATGGATATAGGTAGTGATAGAGCTCAGAGTGGAGCTCTAAATTCCAAATAAAACACGTTATTTTAGACTCACAGACGCGTCGAATCTCTTTCACATTTAAGTCGGTGTTTAGTAGTACTTATCTTGGTTTTTCATCTTTTATTTTATTTGTTTTTCGTTGAGGTAAACTTCTCTCTACAACAATATAATAAAATACCTAAAACTAAATTCAGGACGTCGTCATACTTTAGTTCTTTTATTGTGCTGTAATAACACTTGACTACGTACAGCCGCACTCACAACTAACGGTAGTAAAATGTTTCAAACAACTTCTTCCGCACATTTTGAGAGAGAATTGATTCGAGAGCAGATGACCTCAAGATCACGGGCCAGAGGAGTTATCGTGACAAAAATTCGACCACTGTTTTCAGTACACGGGATAGATATGCACCGAAAGTTCCATTACGTCTGGTTTGGAGAGATTCCTCGATCATCTGTATACAGTGTATATTTAGTGGGTTTCAAGAACGGTACTTAACTGTTAAATACAGGAGTGATACGTAATGGAGAGGAATAAATCCGGGTATAATTCCAACACAAACTAATTGTGTCGATGAGCAATAAGTAATCAAAGAGGTTTGAAGCAAGGGAATATTAGTGAGTGAGTGTTTTATAAATTTGAAAGAATCTTTATAAATAATCACCGCGTGGTACGGATTTTAAGATTTTATAGAATATAAACTTATTAACAACACATAAATAAATACTGAGATCTAAAAGGAGTACAAAGTGATAATATTTTCGTTCTTTGCCTCTCAAAATTGAGAGTGAGTTATATACAAATCAGATTCATACATTTTTAAAATATGTGTGGGTAATTTCCAAGATGAAATATTAAGAATATCATGTGGTGTTACACATTTTGAAATTAAATATAATGAATCTCTCGAGTTCCGCATCCAAAGTATCTTCCGTCGCTATGAACCTCTCAGTTTTTCTTCCATTTTCGTTATCGCTGTCGACGTTATTTATTTTTTCATTTTCCTCTCCTCTTTTAAACCGTTTATTGCTCTCTTTGCTGCCGCTGTTAGAGAATTTTTTCCTTTTTTCGCGCGTTTCACTCTCCTTATCCTCATCGTCTTCGTCTTTGTCGTTGGCATAGTCGTCTTCTTCCTCCTCCTCTTTGAAGCTTTCGGCTATTAATTTCGCGTTTGAAGATATTTCGGGCAGCAAATTGGAAACGGAATAAGACGACGAATCTTCGTTTTCGGCGCTCGGAAAACCGACCTCGACATTCATTACTAGAACGTTCACGTTCATGTTAAAAATTTCGATAGTGAGACCGTTGGTGACCGAAACGTAAAACCCCTCGAGTCCGCCGCTCATCGCGTCTATATTATCAAAACCGGTCAGAATTCTATGAATCCTTAAACTATTTTGTTTCGTGACCAAGCTCTGAACGTCTTTGACTGTTTTGACGTTGGAGAAAAACATTTCCGCGTAAGGCAAGGTTTCTTTTCTGAGCGTCTTTTCATCCTCGATGGATTTTTTTCGGAAACCGCTCAATTTTTCTAAGCATCCCAAGTATAACTGAATCGCGTCGCGAGCGAGAGTATCAATATTAAATTAAAATTAATCGTATTTATTTTCGCCACCACCACCAATTCATACATAGAGTCGAGTAGCATCACTAATAATTTTATATTATTAATGAGTAATATATAAAAGGTATTACGCTAACCTTTTACCTCGAGATAGTTATACTAGCTCGAATTAACTATTATAACGCTTTCCTAGCTAAGAGTCTTTTCCTCTTTGTTCTAAGTATTTTGTACTTTGCAGCATTTCATCGTCGGTTTCAGAATCCTGAACGAAGGTATAGATAGAGATTAATATATCTTCACCTGAAACTTATATGGGATTTTTTTTATCCGAGAGAGAGTCTCTATGATATTAAGCATAAGGAAGGTCAATGAAACGGGGAGAGGCTTAAGTAAACAAAGAAGTTGAAATATAATAACTACCATTAACTGAATTAAAAGTTGTTATCGTTGAATAAATTAACGTTACTGTATTAATTAAATAATCCCTAATTCACCTTCGTAATTAAGAGACGTTATAGGGTTCGCATATTCTGTACTGAACGTTTATTCTGAGCCATATTATTAAAGGTGCGACTTATAAATGTGATCGTAAACTTCTGGAGTCAACTTTGTCGCAATAATCGCTTAGCCCGCATACTAACGCATATTGTATTTTTTATAAACACGCGACATGTCATCTATCCTTATTGCGCATCGTGATAACACGGGTCAAGACGGCTGTGTTAAGTAGTAATCTGATTATAACTTTTAACCCTTCTTCTTTGATTAAAAACGATGGCTTGTCCGCGCGAGAATCGAGGAAGATAAATATTGTTTCCTAAGAGAATAATCAATAAATCATGAAAACTATAGATCGTTATATAGAGTAAATATTATATATTACATGATTTTGAGTTATATCTTTTCATGCAGCGTGTAAATACGCTCCAAAGATAATTTTCATCAGTTTGTATTATTTACGAATATCTTTTCTACGATCAAATCGAAGTACTCATTACGAGATAAGTTAACCCACATTTCTTCTTCGCTCTATCCATCGCTTTCCGGAAATCAGCTTATACGCTATCGCTCCTTCGCTTTTCAAACTATTTTATTTAATATTTATTTTTATTCATTTCAATTAAAAACAATAGTCTTTCAACCAGTGGCTTCATAATCGGTAGGTAAATATAATACGCGAGTTGTACTTAAAAACTATCTTTCGTATTGAGATGACGTAATAATACGATCGAGAGAGTGTGTAGCGAGTGAGAATCGAGATATCAATGAAACTCGGCCCAAGTCGGGATGAATCGATAACTGACTTTTCGAGCAGTTTCTCGCTAAGTGAATACAATAATTAACAAGATAAGCGATCAGTGCTAAAAATCTACCTATTTTCATAATTTAACCTTTACGGATGTATCACTTGCTATCTATCGTTCACTCTTATTCTTCCTTAACTAATCATTATAAATAAGTATCGCTCATCTCTAGACTATAATTATAATACCATAACAATCAATATATTAAATATATTATATATATAATAATATAATATTATATATATAATATAAGGATATATATATATAATATATATATATATATATATATATATAACAAATCATATATATATATATATATATAATATATTATATATATATATTATATAATAATTGATATATATATTATATATATATATATATATATAAATATATATATATATTTATATATATATAGATTATATATATAATATATATATATATATATATATATTATATCATATATATATATATATTTATATAATATATATAATAATATATATATATATATATATATATATATTATATATAATAATTATATAATATATATAAAAATATCATATATATAATAATTATATATAATTATATATAATTTATAATTATATATAATATATATAATATATATATATAATATATATATATATATAATATAATATAATTATATATATTATATATATATATATACGGTTATATATATATAAATTAATATATATATATATATATATATATATATAATATAATTATTATAATATATATTATATAATATTATATATATATAATAGTAGTATATAATATATTATATATACTACATTGAATGAGATGCCATAGTGAGGGTTCCGTCCGCGGGTTCCGTGAAGCCTAGGGTGATTTTCACTGACTGATGCGAGAGTCATCACTAAAAAAGGTATAAAGGGCGGTAAGGTTGGGCTTCTTTTCGACTTGCGCTATAATTCTTCTACTACTTTTCTGTTTCCCCAGTGCATGAAACGCACACTTTTCCCCCAAACCCCATACCCAATATCGTTTTCCTCCCCCACTTTTTTTGGGGAGAGAACGGTGGGGTGAATGATATTATATATATATATATATATATATCTAATAGATTATATATAGTATATATAATATATTAATTTATATATAATATATTATATATATATAAATATATAATATAAATATAATTAATTAGTTATATATATATATATTATATTATATATAGTATTTTATATATAATATAATATTATTATTATAAGTTATATATATATATATATAAAGGAATAGTAGTATATTTAAATATTTAGTATATATATATAATTAGTATGCATTAATATAATATATAGATAATATAGATATATATATATAATCGCTAAATATATCTAGCTTAGTTGTATGAGGTATACATGGTTAGTATTACCGTTTATTAGTTAATGATAATAATAGTATTATCGTAATATATAAGGCGAGATATATTGTATAAAAAGAAAAAAAAAATATTATGTAAGGAAGAATATATAATATAACGGATATATAATATAAATATATGTAATAATATATTAGATATAAAGAATAAAACAGCTAATAAATTAATAAATATATAGTGCGTAGTAAAGAGAGTTCAAAGTAGCTTGTTGTTTAAAAGAAAAGGGCAAGATAACGAGCTGAGATGGATTTAGTAAAGTAGATGATCATTACAGAGACTAGGCAAAAAGGGCCTAGAATAGATTAATAAGCAAAAACTTGCAGAGTAAAGGAGAGATAAAAGTGGTTTAAGCATGATAATAAAAGTTACAGTATATATATCGCTAGTAGTGGATAGCCTTTGCAGAATGGTAGAGGGGGGGACAGGCGGAGGTGAGGAGGTTAGCGTAAGCGTTTGTCGATACGTTACTTTAAGGATCGTGAGTCCAGCTTCAGAAAACTATGAATAGGAAGAGTTGAAACACGCTTACTCGCTTATTATGCAATACGTAAAAGAAGAACAACAGACCGAAGTAAAACAGCCAATTTCCCCCTCTAGCAGTGGTTTTATAAATGGGAAAAAGCACCAGCTAGATACTTTACTTTTAAAAATTTTTTAAAAAACCCATCCAGCGAGGTAATATACAACTGGGGTTTAGGGGTGATTCACTGGTTTTCTTGCTTAATAAAGAGCCACCGGAAAAGAGGCATAACACAAAAATTGCAAGAGGGGTTTTTATAACCTTTTGCCCCTTTTCCTGTAGCAGCCGAGCGGGGGCAGTTAGCAGGCAGGGCTCTTCGATTTTGCTCAGTGACGGAGCTGCCTTTAATCGCTCCTTACAAAACTTTTTTCCCTTAATTAAAAATATATTTTTATATTTTTTTCTATGTAAATGCAGTCTAATTATTTCTTATAAGGAGATACAGATTCACAGGTAACTAACTTTTTTATTTTGAACTATAATTCTCATATTTTCAAATTCCTCCACAATTTAATTTCTCAGTCCCATTGTTTTAAATTATTTTAATTAATATTTTTAAAAATATTTCTTCTAATACTGTGGTTTTCCTATAAAAAAATCACTCTAAAATTTGTGTTACAGCCAAAATATTATATAAGTATTATGTTAAATAGTATTAATAAAAAAAATCATTAAGCTACACCCCTTATAATACAGTAATATAAAAAAAAATTTCCAACCAAAATTATTCAACAGATACGCATTATATCCGCCTTTCCTCTCCCCCCTTATACGGCAACAGACCAGATGCACTGTACCTCTTCTTAAACCCACAATCTTTTTAATGGTGTTAATAATTGCATGTAGTTTGTAGCAGCTCCAATAATCCTTCCCTTTTTCCGAACACTATATTCCAAATTTGGCAAAATAATCATTTTTATTTATTAATGTTTAATAATTTTAATTTTATTTGACCAACTTCTCGCAAAAAACATATGAAAAACATTATCGAAAGACATTGTGAAAATTTTGCAAAGTAAATCGTTCTTAAATAAATCTCCAATTAAATAAAATTTCCTATGTCAACGCTTCGTCGCAACGCGGAAGGTCACATTGAGTCGACTGAGTTGCGTATGGAGTACACCGCTCCTCTGATCATCTTCACACAACAATCCGTCTC
>JABUQX010052015.1:45000-47567 GCA_015478945.1 Trachelipus rathkii
ATAATAGTCTATATATATATATATATAAATATATTATATATATGAATATATATATATATATATTATAAATATATTATATATATATATATATTATAAGAGTTTATGGAGGGTATAGTTCCGAGGATTGGAGGATACAGTAATAGTACCCCTTATATAAGGGATAAAGGGGCTAAGGGTAACTGTAGGAATTTTAAGGGAATTAGTTTATTGATGTTGTAGGAAAGATATAATAGGTGTCTTGGGGCTATGTGTGTTGGCTGAAAGATGGTGCGCCGGTGGACTGAGGAACTGATTGGTGAAGAACCGGTGCGTTTAAAATGGTAGAAAATGCGTGGGTTCAAATCTTTACATGAAACAAATGATTGAGGAAAGAGAGGGAAGAAGATAAATTGCTATTAGGTTTTTATGGATTTGTCAACAGGTGCCTTATTGGGATAAGGATTGAATATGGGTAATAAAAAAAGCCCTTTAAAAAAACCAAGGGGTTTTGTTTAGATGATATATGTTGTTGATAGTAGGCTTCTGATGGAAATCAAAAGTTTGTGTGTGAGTGATGGAGTGAAGCTTTGTGTAATTTGTAAGTTATAATGGGATTGTGTGAGGAAAATGGGTTTAATATTAAGAGCGGAGTGAGGCAGGGATGTTGTGTTGTTGGTCTCCGTTGGTTATCAATTTTTATATGGATGGGATATGAAAGAATTATGGGGGCGGCAGGGAAGGTGTTAGAATGATGGAGAATTAGAAGGAGTTGGTTATGTGGTGCCCAGTTGCCTATTAAGGTGAGGTTGGCGGGGAATTTGTTTTTTTGTGTGGTGCGAATTTCCTGAAGAATTTTAATTAGGATTGTTAGAGGGTTGTATAAATAGGGGGGTTTGAAAGTAAACGTAAATTTATGATAAGCGTAGGTTATGGTTAGTGAAGGTATGTGACAGTCTTCCGGTTGTGAATTGTATGTTTGGAGGTTGGTTGAGTTGAATCTAGAACAAGTGTTCAGTTTCAATATTAGGATATATGGTGGATGAAGGGGAGGGGAATGATAAGAGTGTAGAGGAAGTTGTTTGTGGTAGGAAGGTGGCTGATGCAATTAAATCCTTGGTGGATGTAAAGGGTCTAAGTCTTGAGTGCGCTAGGGACTTACATGAGGGTATGTTGTTACCTGTGTTATGTAATAGTGTGAAACTATGTCTGAAATGAAGATGTATAGATCAAAGTATCCAGTGCGTATGGCTTGGTGCATAGTCGTGAGGAGGTGCTTAGCACCGGCTGTCTTTCGTGTGTGAGTCAAGTTTGAAAGATGAGAATGAACGTATTAGAGAGCTGCGGGTGTGAAGAAAGGAGTAAATGAGAGGATAAATGAAAGCTACATTGAGAATGGTTTGGTCATGTGGAAAGGTTGGATGATAGTCGGTTGGTTAAGCAGATATAAAGTGGTGAGTGGATGACCGAAGAAAAAGTGGATAGAGTCAGTAAAGGAATGCCCGGAGGAAGAGGAATGTAAGTATTAGCAGAGCGAGAAAAGGTGAATCATAAGAGTGAAATGGCGGGTTTTGTGAGGGGTATGTTGTGCGCACCTGGGCAAAGAATAAACCCCACATGACGTAATGCCTAGTGAGGGTCCTCCGGTCGCCATGAATCCCTAGGTGGATTCTGACTGCGATCTTCTGCACTTAAGGGTATATATATGAATCTTGTGGTAAGGCTGGGCTTTCTTTTCGACTTGCGTCTTATTCTTCGACTACTTTTCTGTTTCCGGGTGCATGTGAACGCACCTTAACCCCCATCAATGGGAAAGAATGGTGATGAATGGTGATAGAAATGGGTGTGATGATATGATGTTAAGATGATAAATAGATATTACATATTAAATATATACATATATATATATATATTGATTAATATATTATATTATATATATAATATAATATATATAATATATGTGATATATGATGTATGTTTGACATTAATATATATATATATAGTATCAGAGGCGACTCCTGCACTCGTGCTACTCGTGCTTCACACGAGTTGACAATTAATAGAAACGATCACATTTTTGCAAATTTCACAATGTTTCGAAAATATTTTCATATTTTTTTAGTGATTTAACTTCAATATAAATAAAAATTATTACATAATATAATTATAAATGATTATGCAAAAATTGAGAACGAAAATGGGAAATTAGCTGCTATCTAAAATGCTTTTAACACATAACATCAGACTAAATCCGTTCTAAAGGAAAAGGCGGATATGGTATCTGTAATTTTTTGGAAATATTTTTTTTTTATAAATACGTTTATAAGTGTTGGTTTTTAAATACTATATCATAATAAAATAGTTTTGTAACAAAAATAATTTTATAAGAACATCATAAAATATTAAAATATACTAAAATCATTTAAAACAATGGACTATATTATAATTTGGAATTATATTTATATAATAAGTTACCGGTGAAGTCTATCCAATAGAAATCATTACATAGAAAAATATTTATAGGGAACCTCAGAGTATATATATATATATATATACATATATATATATATAATAATATTATATATATATAT
>JABUQX010052017.1:0-37500 GCA_015478945.1 Trachelipus rathkii
TTATTATTATTATTCAATTAGTAATTATTATTATAATTGTATTTAGAATCTATTATTATTATTAGAAAAAGAGACATAAAGGAATAACAAAATTTTGATTCGCTTAAATAGATTTATATAATAGCGTTATATTATAAATATCATAACGATGAAACCTACAATATCAGATAGTTTTGTATTAGTATATTATATATAATATATATATATAAGGTATAATTATATATATAGTATATACATATAGTATATATATATATATGTATGTATATATATGATTAATTATATATAGTAGTATATACGTAAATAGGTATAATATGGAGTTTAATATATATTATAATTATATATTATTTATATATATATATTATATATATTTATATATAGTATATAATAATATATATATATATATATATTATATATATATAATAGTATATTATAGAGAGAGAGAGAAAAAAAAAAAACACTATATTTTTTCAATGATTAATCGTCATCGGCACGAGGGATCTATCTGTCAAAATTTTACTATAATCGTCCATCGAGTCATCGAGGTCAAAATATTCATAATCGTACCCATCACTTAAAGCATAAGCTCGTGAGACCCGCCTGTAATATGATACCGGTAATAATATGATAATAGTATAGTATTTTATATATATACATTAATAATAATAATATATATATATAATATATATATATATATAATATATACTATATATATATAATATAATTATATATATATAATATATATATATATATTATATATATAATAGATATATATATATTATATATATATATAATCAGAGGTGGCGCGCAAATTTTTAAACTTTAGAGCGCAAAATGGCAAAAGCGCAAATTGGAAAAACTTAGTCCGCAATCGCAAAAGGCGCACAGAGTTTCAGAAGAAGAAGTAAGAAGAAGAAGAACGGTAATACATTCCGCAAATGCAAGATTTTTGGCTCACTTTCTGTGCATTACTCTTCCTGAAATGATGAATAAAGAAAAATTCCTGCAAGTCCTAATGCACAAGATACCTTTTCAATATGTTCAGCAAGTGTGTGAACTTCAACGTACTTGATTCACGGGTTGTAACAGCAGATTCTTTTAGCCGTTTACTTGAATGTGACCACTAACATGGAAAATTTTAAATATTTTGAAAATATTTACTTCAAAAATAATAAAATAAAAAATAAAAACTTTGGAAAAATAAAGAAAAATGAAATAACAGACAAAAAAAAAGAAAAACGTAATTAAAGAAATAAAGAATAAAAAAAAATAAAAAAGAAAATAAGATAAAGAATAGAAGAAAATAAAATAAGTTAAATAAAATCAAGTATAAAGGGACTTGAAATCAAATTGCTATTTCTAAGTAATGAATATAATAGAATAATGCAATGAATAATGATAGAATAATAATAATGATGCGAATAACTTTTCAATAAGTCCAAAATGAAGAGTTTGAAAATGATGGTAGAAAAGAACAATGAACTGTCTGAATATATGTAATTTTATAAAAAAATTCAATAACAGATTTTATATTATATATTAATATATATTATATAGTATATAGAAGTATATAATATAGTTATATATTATATATATTACTATATATAATATATACTTATTATATATAGTAACTGTAGATATAAGACTATTATTTGAATATATAGTAATATATATAAATATATGTATATAATATAATAATCTAGTAATAACTGTATAGTATTATAACTTCATATCATTATAGGCGTAGAATATTATTACGTATCTAAATATAATATATAATACGTGTATATATTTATTAATTATTAATAGTATATATATATATATATATATATTAGTATATTAATATACTATATATAGTATATATTAGTATAATTATATAATATATAAATTAATAGTATATATAATATATATATATATATAGTACATGTATGGTTTCTGGTAGGATAATATATAATAATAATAATATATACTAATAATAATTATAATATATAATAAATAATTAATAATATAATAATAATAATAATGAATAATAATAATAATAATAATAATTAAATATATAAAATAATAATATCAATAATAATAATATAATAATTCAATTATCCTATAGCCTATTATAAAATAATTTCTCTCTGAAAGATAAACTGCCTGTGCCTGAGCATATATAGCTATATTATATATAATTATATAATGATATATATATTATATATTATTTAGTATATATTAATAATAATATTATATGAGATATATTATTTATATTATATATAATAATATTATTATATAATATATATATTATAATATATAATATTTATATCATGTATTCAAAGACGTATGATCATATATATATATATAAGATATATATATTAACTATATATAATATAGTATATATTATAAGTCTAATTATTTTATTAATATATTATATGTAATATATTAGTATATTTATAAATCTATTTTTGGCACGATCCGTTACTCCGTTACAAACGGAACTAGTTTTTTGAGTAACATAGTAACGGCCTAGTTCTTTTCCTTTCATCAACGCCTGAATCGAGTCAGCTATTTTTTTCAACGTTACATGTTTCAGGTACCGTTACATTTTGTTGACCTTTCTTTAGAATGTTGATACGCCAGAATTGACCACAATCCCGTCAATTAAAAAATCCTCTAATTTAACTGATATAAGATATCTAGCTATATTATATATAATAAATATAATATATATTATTATATATATATATATATATATTATCTAGTAATATATATCTATAATATATAATTAGATAACTATAATATATATATAATATATATAATATATATATATAATATATATTAATATATATATATTATACTATATAATAATATATTATAATAAGTATAATCATATTTATACTATATATATATCTATTGTAATAGTATTATTATATATATAATATATTATATATATAAGTTATATATATTATATCATATATATATATATTATATATATATCTATATATATACTATATATATATATATATCTATATATATATATATAGGCTCGGATATACATATATATATATAATACGTATATATATATATATATATAATATATATATATATGTATAATAGTATATATATTATAAGATATATATATATATATATAATATGGAATAAGGGGAATCTGCCATAACGAATAATGAATAGGGATGATGCTTTCGTAACTGAGATATTGTGCTAGAGTGTGGTGGGAACAACTGTCGATAAATCTGCATAAACCTGCATATGCAACGATTGACAGCTGAATGCTGTGTTGATTTGATAGGCAAGAAGGATTGTATTTTTCTGGACAATGAGGTACATTAGTAAGGAGAAGTTAAATGGGTCAGTACGAGCGACGAAAGTTGAAGAATGGTAACATCTGACATTATCAGAATGAACATCTATACCGATGATGATCAAGGAAGCGGAGGCCGAGATGGCGGTTTGAGTTGGATTTGAAATTGTCGTAAGAAGGAAAAACAAATCGCGTTTACTGAAGGTATAGAGGTTCCGATGGATAGGAGGAGAGCAAAGTAATGGGGCAAAAACCTTGATTAATAACGGGTAAAGAGAATAAAGGGCAACTGTAGGAATTTTAGGGTAATTAGTTTATTAAATGTGTAGTAGGGAAAATAAATACTGGTATTTTGATCGAAAAAATGCGTCAAGTGACTGAAGGAACTGATTGTGAAGAACAAGATGCGTTTAGAATTGAAAAAGGATGTGTGAATCAAATCTTTATATGAAACAAATGATTGGATGAAATGAGGGAGAAGAAGAATTAGTTTTTTCGATTTGCAAATAGGCGTATAATATGATTAATAGGGAAAGTCTATCGGCAGGGTGTTATTGATATAAGGTGTTGGTGGTAGGCTCTGAATGGAAATCACAAAGTATGTATGACGATCCAGTGAGCGCGTGTGGTAAGATCACAATGGCAGTTGACAGTGCATTGATTTTAATATACATAATAGCGGAGTGAGGTGTGATCGTGCTTCTCTTGGTATCATTTGTACTACTGGAATGGGGTTTTGAAAAGATTATAGGTGTGGTGGCCAAGGGAAATCGCGTATTCAGAATGTGAGAATGGAAGAGAGTACGCCGGGTGCTCTGAATACTTATACCCTATGCTCGATGATTTAACGCTTCTCCTGTGGCGCACTCTGAGAGAGTTCGTGGCGATGGTAAGAGAGATTTATACGCGTATATAAACGTTGATATTTAAAGAATCGCTCTAGCAGCGAATAAAGGCTTTTACAAGTGGCTACAGCAAATACATCCTCGCTGTAATTTTTCTTAGATGGTAGAGCAGCTTGAAACAAGTGTCTAATTTACAAATATTTAGGATATATGTTGGATTACAAAGGGAGTGGATATGCCGAGTGTATATATAGGAACAGTTGTGAATGCAGGAAGGTGGCTGCTGAATTTAAACATTGGTGGAGGTAAAGGGACTAAGTCTTGAGTGATGATAGGCGTTTTTACATGGGCGTATGGTATGCTTTTTACAGCATTCCTATTGACTGAGTTAATTCCATATATAAATTGGAGTGATCTTATCAAACATGCATATTATACAGATTTTAATATCACAGTAACATTCTCTACGGTATTTCTGATATACACAATAAATAAACAAATAACCTTTTAATATTTTTTGCGTTCATGTTGTGGCCATCCGACTTTATTATAATAATACAATACTTCAATACTTATCACTATATATATATATATATATATATTTATATCTATATAGATATAAATATATATATATTATACGCGTAAATATAATATATACTATATATTATAATATATAATATATATTAACTATTTATAGTATATATATATATATACTATATTACTATCCTACTACCTATATATATACTATAGTATTATATAATAACTATATTATATAATATATATATATATATATATATCCTTAAAACTATATATACTTAATAAAATGTTTATAAATATTGAAAAATTATTTAAAAAGAAGAAATCGTTAATAGTTGTGCAAAATTAGAAATTTTACCAAGTTCGCCATAGAATAGGCAGTAAGTAAATTGTCATTCCGTTCTTTTTTTTACTTATTGCTTTCTCCTTTGATATTAATGCCACTGTTAATAATTAAATAATAATAATAAATAATACTAATAATAATATAATAAAATAATAATAATAATAATATATCTAATAATAATAAAAACTCAATATCAGCAATTTATTTTAATGTATGATTTTGATGCTTTTACAAGCCTCCTGAAAGTATTTTTTTTCAAACAGAAGAAATTTTCTTTAAAAATTATTCTTGAATAAATAAAACAAATTGATTTAAGTATAGTCCCAAGCTTTCGTCCGTACATTCGGACATTTTCAAGGAATAAAGTTTATTTTAATATTTTAAATCAATTATTTAAAAATAAAATTCGTGTAAACTAATAACAAAGAATAAATAAATAAAATTAATAAATAAAAGTAAAATGTTAACTTACATTGACTTTGTCATTTAAAGATGTCAAAAAAATTGGAAATGTTTATATTTTTTATGTTTATCATTGGTTTATGTTTCCTTAAAGAGTAACGATTCCCCTAATCGCAATCATAAAAATCATTTTTCTCTTGTTATGATGGAGAAGCCCTCTTTAATGCTGTTAACAGGATTTTTGTGGTGTTCTTCTTAATAAATGTTGAAATAATTTTTGCTCGGTTATACTTATGTTGCGACATCTCGATGTTGAGGTAATTCGTTGTGATATCGCGATATGAGGCGTACATTCCACTTCGAACATTGAAATCGGTACACAACGTTTTCTACTCTCACCATCCGAAAGCGTTTCACGAGTAGAGAAGCACGAGCTCAGTTCAATGGGCTTATAGTAGAATCTTAAAATATAAGCTTCTTCCCTCCATGTGCTTTAATATGCTCTTTTAAAATTAATTTTAATTTGTTCTCATCTTTTTTCTGACTGATATTTTCTGTTTTATAATATAATACGAGCGTATCGTTTTCGTTTTCATTCATGGTATTGGTTAGTAAATTATTTAAAGTGTTCTTTATAGTTTTCTCTATAATATACTGGGGAATCTTTTTAGTTAATTAGATTCTGTGTTATTCTTTAATTATTAAACAAAAAATAAGAAGAATTGGATCATACAACAATGGACATCTCTATGGCATACCAAGTTCACAAGAACATTGAGGACCCACCCTTAAGGCCTATAGTAAGTATGACTGGTACCGTGACTCATGATATCTCAAAATACATAAGCAACCTAATTAGACCATATCTTAACAAAAAATTTATAGTTAAATCAACAGATGAATTTTTGGAAAAACTAAACAACATTAATTCTTTCGATGTTAACAAAATTATATCTCGAATGTTTAAAGTCTTTATCACGAATGTTCCTATATCTGGAACTATTAACATAATATTAGAAAATGTTTATCATCATGACATAAAACCACCGCCAATCCATAGAAGAAGACATTCTGAGAAGGTTACTTTCACCTTTCAACTTCAATGGTAAAACATATATTCAAAAAATGGCGTATCTATGGATCACCTTTAGGACCAAACTTTCGGAGATTTCTACATGTCATCGGAGAAAACAAAATTTTAATGAAAACGCCCACATTCAATCCTTCTTATACATTCGATACGTAGAAGACACCTTTGTAATATTTAACGATCCAGAACATATTCAAGAGTTTCAAATCCAAAATAGAAGATCCTAAGTGTTTAAAATTTACTTTTGAAAGAATAAAAAATAACTATATAATTAATTCTTAGTATGTAATATTAAAATTAAAGATGATGGAAAAATTGTGATAGAAGTGTCTACGTTAAATCTACGATAAAGGAACAAACTTGAATTTCAGACTCTTTCACTCTCTAAATTACCAACATGGTTTCAAAAAGACTTTAGTTCTCTGAGCACTTAAGATATCGTCTGATTGGAACCTTTTTGGAATAAGAAATTAAAAAGAATAAAAAAGAATTATAAACAATAACTTCGCCCAGTATATTATATATGGAGAAAACTATAAAGAACATTTATATAATTTACTTACAATACCATGAAATTGAAAACGAAACGCTAAGCTTCGTATTATACTTATTAAAAACAGAAAATTATCAGTACAGAAAAAGGATGAAGAGAACAATAAAATTAATTTTACAAGAGCATATTAAAGCAAAAGACGGGAACAAGCTTATATTAAGATCGTACTATAAGGCATTGAAATCTGAGGGTTCTGCTTCTCTAACTCGTGAAACGCTTTCGATGGTGGAGTAGTAACGTTGTGGTACCGATGTTAGGGAGAGACGTTAATTCAAGTGCTCATGTGGTTTTAATTCAGACAGGCACATATTAAAATAGATGGAGGGAATACTCTAATTCAATAAGTGCGCGCCCCCTGAGAACTTGACCGACGTTCTCAAACGCTAATTCAAGACTTGAAGTCCTGCCTTAAACGAAAAGAATATTCTATAATACCAAAGTTAAGAATAAATTACTTTTAGATTATTATGTTTGAATTCACTCCTAAAATGACCGAATATGGCAACCTAGGATTCTTCCTGCGGCAGAGGTATTAGGTCACAGGGACGCCTCAAATTTGTTACCTTCCACAACCATATGATTTAATACAAATACTGATATAATGGGATCCTATGAAATCGATATTTAATAAATTTAATAATTTCAACTGAAAATAATAGATGATTCAATGAATAACTTTCAGCAATTTAAAATATGGACTATAGATACATAATTATTAATAATTTTGACCAAGAAATCTTGACAATAGAAACAACTTAAGGCCATACAACGTTTAGATTTTTGCTCTTTTAATTAATGAATATAAATGAAAAGTAACAAATATATATATATAATATATTATATATATATATAATATATAATAAAGTATAATCTATATATAATATATATATATATATATATATATATATAATATTATATATTATATATATAGTATATTATATATAATATATATATATATATATATAATATTAATATATATATATATAATATACATATATATATATAATAATATATATATAATATATATATATATATATATATATATATATATATATATATATATATATATATATATATATATATATATATATATATATATATATATATATATATATAGCGAGTAATATTGCAAAATCCGAATGTAAGAATAATAGCGAGTAATATCGCAAAATCCGAATGGAAGAATATTTATTATTTACACTGATTATATGAAATTTCAATATAGTAAATTTACAACAAAAGACATACACTTTGGAAAAGCTTATATAAGATATGACTAAGTAGATATCCTACAAAATATTCAGATAAATTTGATCCCTATATAAGGCGTTAGTAAAGAATAAAGCTTTAGGTCTTATCTTATGAGCTGAGAATTTAAATTTCAGCCAAAAATATAAACCAGACATATAAATAATTCCAAGTATATAAATCCAAGCATATAAAAATATGTCCAAAAATATAAATTAGGAACACAAAAGTATGCCCCAAAATATAAATAAGATATGTATTTAAATCCCAGAATATAAACCTAAAATAAAAGAAAATAATAAACCTTATTAATGATAAATATGTATTAAGATTCATTTCTAATCTTTCATTTGATAATTAATTAATATTGACTAATTCCATTTAAGATTTAACAAGTAGCTATACAAAATGATTTAATATTAAAGTTAATAAAGACTAAGTAAGTATAATAACATTAATATGATTTTCAACTTCATTCAGATTAAAGGATTAAAGGATTGATGTGACTATTTAAAAATAATTAGAACTTAATATACAAATTTGATCTTCCTTTTAATTAATAAACTATTTAGATTTAGAATAATATAATATAACATTTTAAATATAGTTTTCATTAAGTAAATAGATGCATAGACCTACCCTGACAAGTAAGAAGACTTGGCTGGGAGGGTTTATATTCCTGATGCGTTCTGTTTTCTACAAGGATAGCAAATCCTAAAATAAAATTTCCTTTTGTCATTATATTATACAAAAGAAAACAAAACGCATTTAAGAATACAGAATTGATTAAAGTATTATATGGTATTAATATTTGCATATAAACAAGAATCATGTCCTTTATATAATTAACTACATACCTGCAGATCTAATAAGTGTACAATTTGAAACTTGAGTAGAGTGAATTTAACTTTCTATATCCAGTAAATTTCAAAAGATTTCATATATTGATTAAAGAAAACATAACCTAACATATATCAATCATCATAAAGATCATAAAGAAAAAAATGCTAATAATTCTGCAAATATAAAAGGGAAATAGTGTAATACTGCATATAATTATTATAACGATAACATAAAATAAACTCTTATGTGCACACTCATACATATATTAGTCATATATGTAACCTTTGTGCACATATAAATAAATCATGAGAGTAGAATTAAATAGAAATATTGATTGAAAATATAATATATCCTAATAATCTTTTCAATACACTTTACTTCCATTTCTTTCAATACCAATATATATAAAAAAAAACACAATTATTTACATCAAAACCAATATTTGTAATACTTTTAGATATATAATCATTTCTCTTCATACCCGTTTTTTGGTACTCTTTATATTAAAAAATATGGTAAGGGGTTTGGTGGACAATTGATCCCCCTTACATCCCCCCGCACTAAATCTATGCCCCCACTACTAATCTATCATAATGATTCTCACGGAGGCAGAGATCTAGTCGGAGCGATGATAAAGAACCTATACAACATAAATCATACTGAACAATTTCTTTTTTTTCTTTTTTTGTAAATTTTTTATGACTAAAATATATATTTTATAACATTAAGAAAGTATTTTTATGACTTTTCCATTAATATAATAACAATTAAAGTCGCTTTTAAGTTCAAATGCAATGGACAATATTATGAACTTTATAAAATATACTTTGACATAAAATCTGATATGAGACAATGAGATATAATTATTATTTTATTTCCTGTTAATATAAATAAATCAAAATGGATAAGGTTTTTGTTTTTTAATATTATTTTTCTATTTTTATTTCTAATGGATAAAGGATTTTTCAAGTATTTCTTTATTTTTCTACCATTTAAGGCACAATGAGTAGATTTTATAATAATATTCCTACGAGTAAATCACAATGATTTATAGATGGCAAATTTAAATTTAAAGATAAATCATAATGGTACAATGATGGCAACGTTTACTGTAAATATTAGATTTAAAGAAATTCATAATGACATTTTGTTATTTTTTTTTTTTTTTTTTTGTTGTGTTAATAAATTCATAAGGACATTTGGACATTCTATTTTCCATTTTTCTTTTTATTTGTCAATAATTTAAGACGAGCTCTGGTGAGAACATACCAAGTTGACTACTCTCTCTTCCTCATTCAACAGCATATGGAAATCCTCAAAAAAATTTCGTCGTTGTGATTCGGATAATTCCATATAGGATACATTTAACAGTGCTAGTTGAATGTATGAGCGGATCTTTTCACGGTGGATCTCGTTTGATGGCATCTGGGAAACATGTACATTTGAGGCCACAGTTTGAACATTCCCTGTAACCGGTGTACTTTGGACATGCCTTGGAATGTACTCTTGAATTGGTATAAAAGGGGATTGTTGTTCTCGAGGTGGTTCTTCGGAAACTGCCTGAATCAGCCTCAAAAGAAGATTGAGATGTGTGAGGGAAGGAGTCCTCTGACATCGGCGGCAAAGAAGATAAACCCGAATTAGGTCGTGAACTGGAAGCAGAGATAGGAGAAGGGGCTTCCCCCATTTGTAGTTCCATAGGAGTTAGTTCTGAAGAAGTAGAAGGCTGTGGTTCATACACTCCAGATGTACTCTCAGTGATAATCCTATCTCTTTCCACACTAGTACGTTGACGCTTGGATCTTGAAATAGCCGGTGGCAATGTACGGGTTAAGGTATTTCATTTCAGAATGAAAAATCCCTTGAACTTTTCCATAAATTGCATAAGAAATAGGTGATTAGCATGGAGCCCATCAGGGATTAAAGGTGAGTTCAAATACATTGAGATTTTCTTCAGGAAGGCTGAATGGGGAGTTCTTTGCGATTCTCAGTATTGTGCTTCCCTGTCCAATAGAATTGGTTTAATACATGGTTTCCACATAGACAAATTTTGTTAGTCCAATTGTATTTTTCAAAAGCTAAGTCCTCGAATTTATTAAAGCTATAAATAGCATGTCTCCTCATTGAATAAGGATTCATTAGCGGATCTTTACCAAGGAAGTCCTGGTATGAATTACCCCAAGCGCGGACAATACGGGCTTGGTTGAAGGTGTACATGTCCTTTACCGCGGGGATCATCAAATAGACCCGAGCGAAAGGATTGCATCCCTCTGCGTATGTTGTGATCTCCTCCATGATCTGTGGAATCTCGTTGATAGAAAAATCGGGGACGGGGGCAAAGACTGTGGTACTCTTGTACCCATTTGATATGGTTTTTCGTCTCCATGCCAGAGGTGTGAGAGCCCATATCACGAGAAAATCTGTTTTGCGGGTCATCAATTTTTTAACCCTGGGCAAACATTCATGTAACCTCCGCCCCGATTGTAAATCTACTTCTACTTGTAGGTGGTATTGGTCTAATAACAGCTGCTTATTGCGTTCAAATATGGCCAATTCACTGGCCCCAATCATCAACAGTGAGGGCATGCTGAAAAACATCATAAGTTATGGTCAGTGCCTGAACTTTAATTCTGAATCCTAACACCAAATTAATTGGGACAATTTACTTGAACAAATGTAGGACTCTAAATTAAAATTTTAATTGAAATGTAAATCAAAGAATTTTAAAATAACGTCAAAAATAAAATTAACTCTAAATGAAAATTTAAATTAAATTCAAATTAAATTTTATAAATGTTAAATTATTGACATTAAAAGTGTACTATTTATTATGACAACTGACGATCAAAGGAATTTACGGACAAGGGAAATTTCATTTTCACTTCAATATTCAATTTTTGAGCATTAAGTAATATTTATTCAAATTTAATTAAACAATTAAAAACTAATGATTTGAGATTTGAATTAAAAGTCGTCAGTAAAAATTTATGGATTTATTTTTTGTGGGTGATTCTACGTTATATTATACATAGTGTGCTGATTTTAAGTTAAGTGAAGTTAAATAATTATTTACTCAAATTGCTGATATTTAATATTTTAAATTTTTCTAATAGTGATGAAACTTTTTTAGCAATTTGGTAATAACAAAAGAGCAAGGTTTTGTCTTTTTAAACAAACAAGTGCAATTTCTGGAGAAGTGTAATGTTTTTAGAACAGTTCGAAGAGAAAACAAAAGAATTTTACTCTATTTTCTGGAAAAGAAGTACAGTAGGAGAGTTACATGAGGGATAGCGTGAGACAGGATAGGGTAGGAAAGGAAAGAAAAATTAAACAGTCTGATAGGCTGGCTCCATTAATGAACTTTGGTATTATCTAAGTCAGTTCCAACATACCACACATCAGAGTTGCTAGATGCTTCCCATTTGTAAGAGCATGAGCTCACCATAATTAACCCTATCCATACTTTACTTTACCTAACCATTACTCGACCTACCTACTTAACCATTAACACAAAATCTGTATGAATAAGCTATTAAGAAGAAAAATCAGTAAAGTTCTAAACAAACGGCAAAATCAACTAATAAACTCGTAAAAGCGTACGTCAATCCAGTGTCTTTTTGACTTAAACTATTTGTTTCCGGTAAATATAACCATTATCGACCATAATATCCCATCAATCAAATCAGAAAGAATCCAAATGATCTCCAATTAATGAATAGAATAAATCTTTATAGTCGTAGAACAGTATCCCTAAGGGGATTAATTAATGAATAAAATCTCTTAAGATTAAAAGTTAACAGTGGTACCACTTGAAAATTAAAAAATTAATTAATGAATAAAATCTAAAATTGGCAATAAATAGTACATCCCAAACGAGAGAAATTAATGAATAAAATCTAAAATTCTGCAAGAACAACATCCAACTCATTTGGCTGTCTATCCCATATAACAATAAATTACTGAATAAAACTTTATTTTTTGATGTGTTTTTATTTCTCCCCATTTGGTTGTTTCCCAATGGGTTTTAAACAATTGTATTGGACACCTCCAAGACACTGCAAATTATACCTCTGATGGTTCTTGTACTTTTCTCCATGAATAATAGAATATTGATCACTGTAGTAGATTGCAACACAGACCTGGTGAATGTCACATAATACATTGATGACTTCTGGTACAGGCACTTGACCTGGAAAACCCAATAAACGGATTAATTTTTGTATCTTTTTACCTTGAAGATATTTCTGTGAGTGTTTTTTAAGAACATCTGCTATCGAAGATCTAATATCCAAATGACGGCTAGGTTCGCCATATAGACAAATGGAAAAACATTTGTATAATGCATCACCACCTCCAGCCACCTCTATGACTGAATACCCCTCGGGAGTTGATGCGTTAAGATCACAGGTATTCTCCAGGTTCTCCACATCCGTGCACGTATTAAGGGGAGAGCGGGAGAGAGCATCAGCTACCACGTTATTCTTCCCTGCAATGTATCTAATCTCAAATTCAAATTCATTGAGCTCCTCCATGGTACGAGCAAGTCGTCCATCGACTAGACTCATGTTTTGAAGGTATATCAGAGGCATGTGATCAGTGTATATGATAAATTTGATTCCCCGCAGGAACGGCCGTAATGACTTAACCGCCCATCGTAATGCGGTCAATTCTTTATCTATCACTCCATAATTTTTTTGAGCCCCATTGAAGGACATGGAGATGAAAGCAATGGGCTTCCTTTCCTTATCCTGTATCTGAGACAGGCACGCCCCCGCGCCAATATCAGACGCGTCCACATGTAATTCCAGGGGTGGCCCACTAGGGTCATAATTTGGAAATCCCAACAGGCGCGGGTGTACCAGGGCTTTCTTTAATTCCTCGAATGCTTGCTGACATTCAAGAGTCCACTTTATGGTCTTACCGCCGGTTTGACTTGACAAAGGCTTGCTGATCTGTGAGCAATTTGGGATATGCCTCCTGTAAAAGTTGATCATCCCGAGGAATTGTCTGAGGTGTTTCACAGTCGAGGGGATAGGAAAGTCCAATGCCCCCTTTATGTTCTTTTCTAAGGGTAATATACCTTTACTTGAAATATTATGGCCCAGAAACTCGACCTCCGTCCTGCATAACCGTGTCTTGCTGGGCTTCAACTTATATCCATGAGTCTCTAATGCTGCTAAAACTTGATTGAGGGTTTCAAGATGCTCTTCAAAGGTCTGACCAAGCACTATAATGTCATCAAGGTAGACCATTACCTTGGACCATGGCAATCCAGTTAATGCTAACATCATGCCTCTTTGAAAAAGTAGCCGGACCATTCTTAACCCCAAATGGCATCTTGAGATATTCATACTGAGCAAATGGGGTAGAGAATGCCGTTTTTTCTATGCTTTCTGATTCCATCAACACTTGATAGTACCCCCTAGCCAGATCTATAGTGGAGAAAAACTTATGTCCATACATATTGTAGATCATATCTGTGAGGTTAGGGAGCGGGAAGGAATCAGTCTTGGTAATGTCGTTGAGTTTCCGGTAGTCGATACAAAGTCTAAGGGTGCCGTCTGGCTTTCGGACAGGAACCACAGGTGCAGAATAGGGAGATCTACTTGGACGTATTATCTTCTGGGCGAGTAGATCCTTACATTGATCCTCGATTTCTTTTGCCAGCGGACCTTGAAAACGCCGCACCGGTAGTCGGACGGGCCTACTATGTTCCAGCTCAATTGAGTGGGTGACATTGGTGGTCCGTCCCACATCGTGGTTGCCAGTGCTCAACACTGCCTGGTGACCCAAGAGAACCCGTCTAAGACACTGTTTCTGTTCTTCTGAGAGAGATAATGCCTTAATTCCAAACTCTTCATCTAAACGCGTAGAAGTCCAAACCCCAGAGACTGTGTTAATTGATACTGGGTCAGTCTCTCCACTAAGTGCAATTGGTGGTAGTTCCTCTTCTATCAACGGTAATACTTTTCCTATGACGGTATCCTTTCTTACGAAACATGTTTTTTCTGAAGTATTCATAATATCGATTTGGGGCGTTGGTGATGATAAATCTACAACCCCTGGAATGGGGATATATGACAAACCTTCTTCCGCTTGGAAACCCACCAAACCACTTCCATCCTCTTCGGATGATCCTTGAATATTGACAAAACGACAAGATTGAGGGGGAATTACAACAGATTGTGCTAAGACGCAGCTAAAAAAAGGTCGCTTTAGGGAATAATCAGTAGCTACTACCTCTAACTTTTCTCCTATGTGATGAGTGAGTTCTCGATGAGTAAGATCTGGGAGAAGGTTATTCTCACGCATGGAGGATGCACCAAGAACGAGCAACTGGGGCATGTGCTCGGAAGGAACTAAAAAAAAATAAGTGGGAGGTGTGCAAAAACCAGTTTCAAAAATCATTGGTAGTTTCAAATAAGATTCGATAGGGACTACACATTCTCGTTGTAACCCGCTGATAGCGGTTATCTCTAATTCTTTTGACAGAAACAACTCTACGTTTTTAAGATCTTTTACTACACTAGAGCTAATCAAACTCACCCCTGCACCACTATCTACCATACACCCGAAAAAAGCGGAACTGTTTTCTTTCAAAGCTATGCAAACCGTTAAAGGGTCAACCTTTCCCTGACAAATATTTACAGAAATAATTCCTGATCCATGAATACTGTGTTTAAATGAATGAATTTCGTCAACTAAAATTTTATTATCCCTATGAGCCCTACTGTTATCTAACTCACTAATTACAACGGGTGAGATCTCCACAGGTTGGCTCATTTCTGTGGAGTGTTTCCGTTTAAAGGTAATTGAGGATCCTGATCAACTGGTTCCTCTTCACCCATACACTGGCCCTCATAATGTGCTTTTTTGCACCAAGAGCAAGGATTCCAGTATTTTCTTTTTTCCCGCTGGGGTTGAGCGTCAGTCTGTTTCTCATTCTCATGAACGTTTTTCACTTCTGTTGTTTTATTTACAGCTCCACTTGAGGGTGATTGAAGGTTAGAATTCCGAAAAGTATTATTATTTCTGTTGTCTATTCTTTTTGGGCAATTAATTCCTGCATGTTGGCCTTGACAAAACGGGCAAACTCTACGACTACTATTTTGTGAACTACGTGGGGGAGATCCATACAATCTACATTCACTCCTCTTATGACCCTTTTTCTTGCAATACGCGCAGATGCCCAAATACTTATAACAATCTTTCATAACGTGACCTTTCAAATCACAATAATCACACCAAATTTCATTCCTATCATACTTAACGGCATTATTCTGTTGGTCACTCGAATAACGTTGATTTACATACTGAGTATACTTTCTATTCTTATTGTCATTCTTCTTTACATCATTAGTTTGTTGGTCATTATTTGATTCATTTTTATATTCTATAGCTTTCATACGAGTACCTTCAGTGTTAAGTACCTCAGCCCAACTAGGTTTAGCAAGATCAATCTGAATGATTTCATTTAAATCAATCTCAGTTTGTCGGGTTTTTGGTTCAGCCGATTTTCCATTAATGTTATGGGTGAGAGTGGGTAAGGACACTCTTCCTTTATAAAATTGATGATCATATGCATCTGCAAGTGTGACTATATTTTCCCATGATATTCGGTTTGTACCCATTTCATTCTCAAGGAGATATTCTCTGATTTTCGTTTCTACATATGCTGGGAGGCTAATAAGAAATGCCTCTCGGAGAGAGTTATGTTCTCGCATGTCTATTCCATTATAAGCTTTTGATGCAAGTTGTTCTAAGCGTAGCGCAAACATGCGTACACTTTCGCCCTTTGTTAATACAGCTGAATGATAAGCTTTCAAACGGTATTTGTCTTTCCTCTTTTCTTCCTGATTAAACCATTTGATTAAGGTAGATTTAACTGAATAATAATTGCGATCATTTTTAATCAATAAAGTGTATAATTGTAAAAACGACCCTTCCAATTGTCTCCCTAAATACCGCAACCATTGTTGTGGGGACTTTGGATAATTATGGGAACAATATGCTTCGAAGTGGGTAAGGTATTGAATCAAATCCTGGTCAGCCTCGTATTTGAATTTACCTGGCTCGAGGACTTTGGTTTTCTGAGAATTTTTGACCAGTTCTGTAAGCAACAATATCGCCTGCATAATTAAACTTATTTGCTGATTTATTACATCCGCTGGTGAAAATTGACGATTCGGAGGAAAATTAAAGCTCGAAGTGTGGGGTCCATTCGGCCCTACATTACTATTTGCTCGGTTAGATTGTCCGAATCCTCCAGTAGAAAATACCGGATTAGTTGACATTACATGTACTGCCGATGGCAAACATACGTTACTTTGTTGATAAATGAGGGCTTGTCCCAATATAGGAATACTACTAGTGGTTATCTGTGGGTTCGCTACATTAAGAGAGGTAGCTGCCGCAGATACTTGTTCATTAGTAGATGTGGTAGGAACTTGTCCATCCGCATCTTGCATAATCTGAATGTGACCTGGTGTGTTTGTTGTTTGTTGTGTACACACTGGGATATTTTCGACAATGGTTACTTTAACATCTGATTCTACTTGAATAGGGCTAACAGTACTAACACTAGTGGGACACACCACCCCCGCACTATATGCGATGTTGGGGGGTGTAAAGTGCTGCAAATTCTGTGCTTGAGTTTGCAACTGAGACAATTGCGTGGATAAACCATTTATGATATTGGTCACCTGACTCACCGGAATAGCATCTCCCTCTGTGTGTGGTATGTCCACTATCTGACCAGTTTCAGTTCCTACAAACTCAAACATACGAGCCTGATCACTCTTATTCTCAGACTCCTCCATTGATAATTAAAGAAAGTAAAGTAATCCTAACTCTGCTTCTAAATATAAGGCTGATAAAGAGATGCTGTGATTTTTAGTATTTGAAATATTTTAAATAAAATTAGGCTGATTTTCCACTGTTCTAGTAAATTCCTATGATACTAATAGGCTCAGGGTTACGCCCTAACTAAATATAAGAATATAAGCTGTTCCAAAGGTATTTTTGAGTATGATAATTTGATAATTAAAAAGTAGTTCAATATTTCTATATAAATTAGTTATTGAAATTTCTGCGTTTTGATTTAGAATACAAATTAGTTATTGAAATTTCTGCGTTTTGACTGAGTATATGGTTGCTTCGGCACAAAGAAAGCGGTCCCTGTTCGGGCGCCACTTAAATTAACCGTTATGTTAGGGAGAGACGTTAATTCAAGTGCTCATGTGGTTTTAATTCAGACAGGCACATATTAAAATAGATGGAGGGAATACTCTAATTCAATAAGTGCGCGCCCCCTGAGAACTTGACTGACGTTCTCAAACGCTAATTCAAGACTTGAAGTCCTGCCTTAACGAAAAGAATAAATTCTATTATCAAAGTTAAGAATAAATTTACTTTTAGATTTAATTATGTTGAATTTCACCTCCTAAATGACCCGAATATGGCAAGCCTAGGATTCTCCTAGCGGCAGGTATTAGTCACAGGGACCGCCTGCAATGTACCTTCCACAACCATATGATTTAATACAAATACTGATATTGTCAACCTGATGATGAATCGATATTTTAATAAATTTAATAATTTCAACTGAATAATAGATGATTCAATGATAACTTCAGCAATTTAAAATATGACTATAGATAATAATTATTAATAATTTGACCAAGAAATATTGACAATAGAAAATTAAGGTGAATGACACGCAGTGATTATTCACTAATTTTAATTATGAAAGTATGAAAAGTAACAAATATATATATATATATATATATATATATATATATATATATATATATATATAAGTATGAATAGTAATATATATATATATATATAGCGAGTAATATCGCAAAATCCGAATGTAAGAATAATAGCGAGTAATATCGCAAAATCCGAATGGAAGAATATTTATTATTTACACTGATTATATGAAATTTCAATATAGTAAATTTACAACAAAAGACATACACTTTGGAAAAGCTTATATAAGATATGACTAAGTAGATATCCTACAAAATATTCAGATAAATTTGATCCCTATATAAGGCGTTAGTAAAGAATAAAGCTTTAGGTCTTATCTTATGAGCTGAGAATTTAAATTTCAGCCAAAAATATAAACCAGACATATAAATAATTCCAAGTATATAAATCCAAGCATATAAAAATATGTCCAAAAATATAAATTAGGAACACAAAAGTATGCCCCAAAATATAAATAAGATATGTATTTAAATCCCAGAATATAAACCTAAAATAAAAGAAAATAATAAACCTTATTAATGATAAATATGTATTAAGATTCATTTCTAATCTTTCATTTGATAATTAATTAATATTGACTAATTCCATTTAAGATTTAACAAGTAGCTATACAAAATGATTTAATATTAAAGTTAATAAAGACTAAGTAAGTATAATAACATTAATATGATTTTCAACTTCATTCAGATTAAAGGATTAAAGGATTGATGTGACTATTTAAAAATAATTAGAACTTAATATACAAATTTGATCTTCCTTTTAATTAATAAACTATTTAGATTTAGAATAATATAATATAACATTTTAAATATAGTTTTCATTAAGTAAATAGATGCATAGACCTACCCTGACAAGTAAGAAGACTTGGCTGGGAGGGTTTATATTCCTGATGCGTTCTGTTTTCTACAAGGATAGCAAATCCTAAAATAAGAATTCTTTTTGTCATTAAATTATACAAAAGAAAACAAAACGCATTTAAGAATACAGAATTGATTAAAGTATTATATGGTATTAATATTTGCATATAAACAAGAATCATGTCCTTTATATAATTAACTACATACCTGCAGATCTAATAAGTGTACAATTTGAAACTTGAGTAGAGTGAATTTAACTTTCTATATCCAGTAAATTTCAAGTAAATTTCAAAAGATTTCATATATTGATTAAAGAAAACATAACCTAACATATATCAATCATCATAAAGATCATAAAGAAAAAAATGCTAATAATTCTGCAAATATAAAAGGGAAATAGTGTAATACTGCATATAATTATTATAACGATAACATAAAATAAACTCTTATGTGCACACTCATACATATATTAGTCATATATGTAACCTTTGTGCACATATAAATAAATCATGAGAGTAGAATTAAATAGAAATATTGATTGAAAATATAATATATCCTAATAATCTTTTCAATACAATTTACTTCCATTTCTTTCAATACCAATATATATAAAAAAAAAAACAATTATTTACATCAAAACCAATATTTGTAATACTTTTAGATATATAATCATTATGATAAAAACCCAACAGATTTTTTGGTACTCTTTATATTAAAAAATATGGTAAGGGGTTTGGTGGACAATTGATCCCCCTTACACCGATTTCAATGTTTTGAAAGTGGATGTAACGCCTCTTATATCGGATACACAACGAATACCCTCAACATGAGAATGTCGCAACATAAGTATAACCCGAGCAAAATATTTCAACATTTTAAAGAAGAACACCACAAAAATCCCGATAACAGCATAAAAGAGGGCTTCTCCATCATAACAAGAAAAAATGATTTTTAATGAATTGCGACTAGGGAATCGTGCCTCTTAAGGAAACATAAACCAATGATAAACATAAAATATAACGAAATGTCCAATTTTTTGAACATCTTTAAATGACAAAAAGTCAATGTAAGTTAACTATTCTAACTTTTAAATTTATTAATTTTATTTATTTATTTTTGTTATTAGTTTAAACAATATATATATTTATCAAAATTGTTAAATATTAAAATAAAAATTTATTCCTTGAAATGTCCGAAGTGTCCGGACGCAAAGCTGGTACTATACCTTAAATTCAATTGTTTTATTTTAATTCAAGAATAATTTTTAAAGGAAAAGTTCTATTCTGTTTGACGAAATATTTTCAGGTGGCTTGAAAAAGCAATAAAATCATACATTAAAATAAATGCTGATATTGAGTTTTTATTATTATTATTATTATTATTATTATTAAATTATTATCTATTATTATTATTCATTAACAGTGGATTAAATATGCAAGAGAAGCAAATAAGTAAAAAAGAAAACGAGCATGACAATTTTACTTTACTGTCCTATTCTATGGGGAACTTAGTAAATATTCCTTAATTTTAAAAATAAATTTATTCACTATTCTTTTCTTTTTAACTAATTTTTAATCATTTTATAAACATTTTAAGTGATTTTTTTTATTCCAAGGGATAATTTACAAAAATTTTTAAAATCAAAAATGTAGTATAACCATTTTAGTGAAAATTAGGGAAAGAAAGGGGCAAAAAGGATCATCGTGTACTAAGCAGGCGGAAATGCCTTAACGCTTGCCTTGCGAGTTGTGACACAGCCACGGATAATTCCGTCAAGAATCTTTTGAAATCTATTTTTATTTATTAAATATAACTTTTTAAAATTTTTAAAATATAAAAATAACGCATTTAATATTAAAAATCTTGCAATAATTAATGAATTTTACGTAATACTTTTCCGTAAATAAAATAAAAAAAAAAAATAGAGTAATTCAGCGGGAACACTGAAATTAGCCACACTCACTGAGTGAACTGACAACTAACTGCAAATGATACTTTATTTTTCCGTTTTACGTGCTCTTTCATCTGCTTGGACATCAGCACTACTGCCAATGACGAAATGATGACGGAAGCATTTTTCACTTCCAGTTCGTTTGTAATATATTATATATATATTATATAATAATATATATATATATATAGTATATTATATATAAGCGCAAATTATTTAGATAGAGCGGCAAATTTGCGCTTTTCCTATAAAGAGCAAATTATTTAGATAAAGCGCAAAATATGCGCTTTTGCGCTCTTAAAAAAGTTGGTTAAACGCAAATCGCAGAAAGCGCAATAATTTTTTCAAAATTTCGCCAAACGCAAAAGCGGCGCATTTTTAACCTAAGCGCAAATTAGCGCTGTTGCGCTTATGCACCCTCTGATATATAGTATTATATATATATTATATATATATATATATATATATATATATATATATATATATATAATATATATATATATATATATATATATATATTATATATATATATATATATATATATATTTCCGCAATTTAAGTCCGCAATTCCGCAATTGCGGAATACCAAAATAAATTGCGTAATTGCGATTGCGATAATTTGAAAAATGATGCGGAATTGCAGTTAGTGGAATGCCTATATCATTCCGCAATTAGAGGACTACCAAAAAAAATTGTGGAGTTCCAAAAAAATTTGTGGAATTTCAGTGGAATGCCAAGATTTATAGTCCACAAATTTTTACACGTTGGCCACCTTTGTACCTCTGGCAGCAACACCGAAAAATCGGTATTTTTTGCATTCAGTATTTTATTAAAGTTTTTGCAAATTAAGTAATAATTAACAAAAACTTAAAGGCTTAAATGCATGAATAATTTTTGAAATCAACATTTATCTCTTTTCTTTTATACAATTTTCTTAAGCCTTAAGTTAGACTGGAATTTCACCTGACGACACGGGCGATGTCCGCCAGCCCGGCCGCCGCCGCGCCGGCGCCGCCCGCCAGCTCAGATATATGTACGTCCAGCACAACGTCGATGCACGAGCTATGGACGTTGGTACCCAACTAAACAAGTATATATATATATTATATAATAATATTTATATATATTATATATATATTATATATATATATATATAATATATATATATATATATATATTATATATATATATATACTATATAATTATATACATATATATATCAGTGGCGACTCGTGTATAGGAGCGATGATCCTGTGATTTTCACAAAAAAAAAAAAAAAAAAATATATATATATTTATATTTATTAAAAAAAATATATATAAAATATATATATATATTATATATATATATATATAATATATATATAATAGTATATATATATATATAATCGAACATTTTTTACTACAAGTTAGCCAACTCTGGCATTATTCTACTTCGTACGGTAATACAATTACATTAAAAAAAGTTACCTATTCCGAATGATTTAAAATATGAAAATAATAAATTTACTTACTTTATAATTAAATTGTAAATTTTTGAAATTTTTATCTGAAAGTTTCCATTTCCTTGTCGTTTTTGACTTGCATATAAGATAAATCACAAGATGTCAAAAAAACAATTGAGAACAATATCTTTCAGTTGCAAGCGCAACGAGGGCATTCAGTCTATCTTTCCCCCATTTGTATTCCGAATAACGGTTTTAATTCTTTTTAATCTAGAAAAGCATCTTTCAGCTTCATCAGATGTCATTGGAGTATTTATTAAAAATTTTAGCAACTTTAATGTTTCTTCAAAAGTCAGATCTGTTCCATTTTCCATAATGTAGTTAAAAGAATCAAGAGCTTCTTTCCGAGAATAGAAATCTTCTCTAAACAATATATAACTTCAAGTTCAGATTTGAGTCTCAAGATGTTAAAAAATGGATAAACAGTTAGTCTTTTTAAAATGCGCTCAATACTTCAGCTAGCTTTTTTAATTCTAGTAAATTGGAAGCATTTTAACGATCTTCTCTTCAAGCGCTCACAAGCATCATCGTTCCCTCAATAATGGAGGCCATTATGGGGTCATACTGTTTATAATCTAAACTAATTTCAAATTGTAGTTCACTCACAGCTTGTTTAATGAGAATACGTCTTGATTTCTTGATTGAATTTTATGTATAGAAATAATCTACGTGTTGCATTTATTTGGCGAAAAACGGTGCGCCAAAATATAAAAGTAGGATCAGTCAATAGTCCTTCTGCAAAACCTCCCTGCTCTCGTGTTCCTCCTTGTTTGCTTTCATTTCGAATTTTTTTCAAAGCATTCTAACAATGGCTCTCTATGTTCAAAAACCATGTTTACAGTTCGGATGTTAAAATTCCATTTTGTTTTAACAGTCTCCAAATAATTTCATCTAATACAGAGCAGCATCTCTGAGGAGATTGTGAAAAAAAAGTTGGAATTAGTGATATTTTCTAAAGAACACTCTAACTTCTGGAATATATATATATATATATATATATATATATATATATATATATATATAATATATAATATTTATATTATATATATATATATATATTATATATATATATATATATATATATATATATAATCATATATATATATATATATATATATATTTATTATACTATATATTATATATATATATATAATTACTATATATATTATATATAAATAAAATCAATATAATATAATATATAATATAATAATAAAATAATAATAATAATATAATAATAATAATAAATAAATAATAATAATAATAATTATTATAATTTAAAATAATAATAATAATAATAATAATAATAATAATAATAATAATAATAATAATAATAAAATAATAATAATATAATAATATAATAATAATAATAAAATTTACCAGGCGAACACGCTAATCGCTCCAAACTTGTAAAAAAAAATAAAAAAATAAAAAAAAAACAAAAAAAAAAAAAAAAAAATCATTTTATTGTGTGCTTGCTATAATAATAATCTGTTCATGACTATAGGAGTAAGATTGGAGCGAAAACTTATTTCGCTCACCTCTCACGCTTCTTTTATAAATAGAAATTCAAAATAACCTACATACAACTGATATTTATCTCGATTCTTATTATTAGACTGAAACCATCGTACGTTCTGCTTATTACAGAAACGTTTTTAAAATTTGCATTCATTATTTATCATTAATTGAAAACATGGGTTTAATTAACGTGTTTTAATCTCAGAATTTACTGCTAATTAATGAAGGAGGAGGGTCGCTCCCATCGCTCCTATAGCACGAGTCGCCCCCTGATATTAGTATATATATATTATATATATATATATATATAATATATAATTAAAATTAATTATTATTATATTATTATTTATATTATATATATATATATAGTTGTAGTTTTTAGTCCCCCCACAATTAAAGCGAGCAAACACACCTGTTAATCCAGCCTGATCACTCGTCCTCAGAAGGATTCTTTCACTGAGACGGATGTTGTGCTACAAAGGAAGAATCTATTTCTCTTCTTGTGGTGGTAATATAACTATCTCTGTCTGGGTGGAAGCGTATAGGTCTTGTCGCAGTTGCTTCTTTATAGGAATTTTGTTCGATAAAGCTTTTATGAGGCTCGTCTGCTCGCAATACAGTAACTTCCACTTCTGGAGTCAATTACCTATTAAGAATACAAAATTGGGTTAAATTGTTCCAAAGTGGTTGTCAATACTACAAATATTCAAGAAACAATTGTCAATACTTTCAATACTCACACTGTGCCTCTTCGTTACAACCTTTTTACCAACCAATTCAATTGACTTACAAATTTTACCCTCTGCTGCATAGATACAAAAAGACAGACACAGGTAAATGGCTTTTAATAAATAAATTGTTTTTTTAAAAAAATATAAAATATAACTTTACAAACACGAGTAAATAAGAGTATTATAATAAATACATGTAAAATTAGTTATATAGATATGTGTATGTATACATACGCATATTTATATCAATAAGGAAAAAAAATGTATGAAGAATAAAGATAAAAAATACGATAAGATACTAAACAAATAACCAATAGGAAAAAAAATAGAAAAAAAAATATAGTTACAATAACAACAAATAATAAATTGAATAGTTTCGGGTTACAAACTATTCTTTCAAACAAGTAATAAATTGAATGGTTTTAGGTTACAAACTATTCTTTCAAAAAAATAGAATTACAATAACAACAAGTAATAAATTGAATAGTTTTAGGGTTACAAACTATTCTTTTTTTAGTTAACCCAACTGATTATATTTCTTTTTAAATAATTTTTAGTCTTTCTTGTTAAAACCAAGAGGGTTCATATTTAATTTTAGATAGGTTTTTATTCTTTAGATAATGTCAGATAATGTCAACCAACGTATTTTTCTATGTATTTATAGATAATGATAATGTTTCTTCTTTCTTTGAAGACACAACAATTTTTATTTATTTGCAATTATTCGAAGTCTTTATCTTCGCAGTCATTGTTGGTAACAAGACTTATATTTATTTTTATATTTTTCACACACTTTCTTTTCAACACGAACACTGTTTATACTTATTTCTGAAAGATTGCTAAAACCTTGAGGGTAATGGCTTTTCCGCTGAGGATTCCCTTCCTTCAACTGTAGAAGAGAAAGTTGCAAATAGCAGACTTTATTTTTCAATCTCTGTGCGATGTTGGCAGATCTTCAATGATGTAGTCAGCCTAAGACGCGGTGGACTAGGCACTTCAATGCTGGGGTGTGATAGAAACCCCGGATATTGACTTTACTTTGCAAACTTCGGGATCAGGAACTGGGACTGGGATGTTAACTTCGGGATCACAACTTGGAAGCTAAACAGAAACAAGAATTATAATCATTTCTAAAACATCACCTACACAATAAATTCCTGATAAATTCCTGATTATAAATTCTTCAAAAGTCAACAAAATTTAACTCAATTCTAAATTTACTTTATTCATTTACTATTACTATTACTTCACTATAAGCAAAACACATAATTAGGAACATAATGATATTTAATATTTACCCTTTTAATAAGGCCAGGAGTTGATATCCTATTTTCTGTTTTTTTTCTTTTATTTTAATAATCTTCTTTAATTTCAAAATTTATTTCTTCTAGTTATTTTCGTTCTTTGTTGTAAAGTTCTCTCTTTTGTTTCTTTTTATATTTTCATTCCAATTGTACAACTACCTGTAAGGATGGAAAACAAGACATAGATGAATCCGTCTCATTCCTCCCCACCCGTCAATTCCAATTGACGCACAAGGGAAATGCTTTTCTCCATTTAATTTTGTATTGGCCATATTTATTTCTTGCACAGATGTTTTTATCTGATCTTAATTTTTCTTTTTATCTCGTTTCTTTCTTTCTATCATAAAGGGAAAGACGATTGGCAGGTCCTGACACGGCCCCCGCGACCGAGTATAAGGACGAGTATTTCTTTATTCTGTTCGACGTAAGCTCCGTTAGCCTTTCAATTACTAAATTATCTACGTCCTCGAATCCTTCAAAGGACAGCTCATCAGGAAGAATTTGCTGATCTTCTTCATTTTGCTCCATATTCAAATATGCCTCTATTTCGGCTTCTTCATTTAGGGGTATTCCCACTATGGGAGTCGAATACGCTTGAATGCGTTCTTCAAAGGTTTTATCGGTGGGGTAAGATTCCCTCAAATTTTCCGGTGGAACTCTCATAGATTCCCAACGGTATTCTGCCTCCTCAATCAAATCAGAGGTGTCCCATTCTAAGTATTCATTAAATTCTTCCTCTTCCCTATGAACTCTACTATCGTATCCTAACGTACTATCTGAGTCTAACTGCCTACTTTCTATTTCCTTATCTAATATTTTTCCTAACCCTAAATTTATCTTTTCCTGTTCTTTTAAAAGTTCTTTAAATTTGTTTTTAATGGTAGCTAATATTTCTTCATCAATAGTGAATCCCACAAATTCGTCATCATCATCATCATCATCATTACCAAAATCATTTATCTCGTCAGGTTCAGTTATTGGTACCTCCACTTCATTATCATTGAAAACTTCCTCAACTTTATCTTCATCATATAACCTCGGCTCTCTTTCTTCATTTAATGCATATCGTTGGAATGTCGGATTATTCATCAAATAATCAGGGGGCATTTTCCATATCCTTAATTGCTTCCCGTCCTCTGCGGATTTTATTGTATAGGTGACTTTGTTGTCATTTACCTTGATCACTTCATAAGGGCCACTATATCTAGGGTGGAATTTATTTTTAGTCAGGTTTCCGGGAAGATGAACTTTTAATCCCACCATCTGATGTAATTCATAAGGAACAAATCTTCCATGACTATCTGCCCAACGTTCTTCTTCAACAGGCAAAGGAAGTCCAGTATGTAATTCATGCGCCCTTTTTAGTATATTTTCACAAGGAGTTCTATTAGTCTCTGAATGAGTTGTGTGATTGTAAACCAGTAAAACCTGTGATAAATCTTCATCCCACCTATTTGACTTCTTTACAGACATTCTAAGATACTGACTAATGGTGCGATTGACCCGCTCGACAGCTCCATTGGAGGATGGTGTATAAGGAGTAGTCAGTACATGTTTAATCTGTTGTCGTTTTAAAAGATCTTCAAATTCCGGCCCTATAAATTCTCTGCCATTGTCTGTAAGCAGTCGTTCTGGTAACCTTTGTAAAAATGGCAATATTCGATGTTGAAATGCGTTGGCTACATTTATACTTTGTTTATTCCGCAGCGGAACCGCAGCCACCCATTTTGTGTAATGGTCTACCATCACCAAAGCATAATTATTCCCTTGCGCTGAGCAAGGGAATTGTATCAGATCCATCGCCACCAATTCAAAGGGTCTTGAAGTGATTATTTTTAATGTTGGCAGAACGTATAGGATATTAGAGATCTTACATGCTTGGCACTTATAACAGGTGGTGGCGATATCATTGCAAATGGCTGTTATTTTTGGGTGCCATATCCAATTTATAAGCAGAGAATGTAATTTGTGTTTTCCTATATGGCAAACCTCCAATGTGTTTTTATTGCTACCTCAGTCAAATAATAATGTGGGACAATCAATGCAAACTCTCCCGTAGGAAACTCCCTATATAACCGATCATTCCTCAGATATATGTACTTACTGACACGCGCAAAAGGTTTCAATGGCCCGTTAAATGGCAAGTTTTGTACTATAGCTCTTTTTAAGCGTCTTAATAGGTAGTCTGATTTTTGCAACCTATCAATGTCATCATGGTCAATTTCCAAGGGATCTATTATATTATCTTGATCTATCACTATCTGATGCATCCGAGGATATCCCGAATCTCTCTCCACCTCCCCACCGGTGTTTGGAGTTTTAGTAGCGTCTTCGACATCAGTTGGTGGTACCGCTGCAGTAGCGCTCTCTTCTTCCATCGATTCATTTAACAATGTCCACTCCGAAAATACCATAGGTGTTATCAAGTTAGTGCTCATTGTTTCAGTTTCGCGGATCATTTGAATTTTTATGGGTACCAAAAGATTATAATGTACTCCGCTGCAACACAAAAGATGACAAATATTTTCCTCGGTATTTTTTCCAAACTTCAACGGCTTTGAGTCCCCATAATACACCCAAACCTGCAAATGTTGTAATTTTGCAAATGCCATTATTGCCTGTGTCATAGGGAACTGACCTGGTTGTCTCAGGAGATGTAATTGTTTGGTCACTTGCCTAGCATCTCTTCCAGTTGGTAATCCATACTCTCCCCTATTTTCTAACAATTCTTTAACCACTTCTTGTCGTATCTTCAGATGATTTTCAATCGAACCATATAAAGCAACAGAGCAAGCTTGAAAGAGCGAATCACCCCCTCCAGGAATTTTAACCTCAGAAAATCCTCCAGGAAGGGCGTTAACCGGTAAAATCTCTTGTTCGTCAAAGGTTTCACCGATCGGGGATCTAGATAAAGCATCAGCCACTATGTTTTCTTTTCCCGGAATATATCTAAGCTCGTAGTCTATATCATTGATTTCTTCAAGTGTGCGAGCTACTCGTGCGTTCACTAATGGCATACTATGCAAATATAAAAGCGGCTGATGATCTGTATAAATAACTACTCTTATTCCATAAAGGAAAGGTTTTAGTGCCTTCACAGCCCATCGTATTGCAGCAACTTCCTTTTCGGTTGTACTATATCGTTGTTCAGCTTTGTTAAATGTTGTGGAGATGAAAGCTATAGGACGTTCTTCCCCGGTTTGAATCTGGGAAAGACACGCTCCTGCCCCGATATCTGAGGCGTCCACGTACAACAATAATGGGTTTGCTTTTTCTGATCTATCTGGGTATGACAGGATCTGTGGTGATGTTAAAGCTTCCTTCAATGCCACAAAGGCGCTCTGACATGATTCGGTCCACTTTAGAGCCTTGCTACTCAATAATTCGAAAAGTGGTTTGGCTATTTCCGAGCAATGGGCGATGTGACGCCTATAGAAATTTACCATGCCCAGAAATTGCCGTAATTTCCTAACGGTGGTTGGTACCGGAAACTGCATTATTCCTTGTAAATTGTTTTCCAAAGGGATCATACCGTTTTCAGACACACTATGACCCAAATGCTGGACCTCCTTTCTTAAGAGGAAAGTTTTGGCTGGTTTTATTTTGAATCCTGTTTCTTCAAATGCTGACAATACCTTTTCTAAAATTTCCAGATGCTCTTCAAACGTTTCACTGATAACGAGGACATCATCCAGATACACCATACACTCGTTCCAGGGTATATGCGACAGAGCAAATCTCATCCCTCGTTGGAAAGTGGCCGGGCCGTTCTTCACTCCAAACGGCATACGTAAAACCCAATGAGACAACGGAGTGGTGAAAGCTGTTTTTTCCTCATGCGGTCTCCTCATAAGAAACATAAATAACATTAATTAAAATCTATTGTTGTAAAATATTTCATGCCTTGGAGACTAAACAACATATCAATCAGAATTTGGGATAGGAAAACTATCTCCCTTTGTGATCTTATTCAATTCCGGTAGTCAATACACAATCTGATTGAACCATCTGTTTCTTTCTAATGGGTACCCACTTGGGCGGAATATGGGGACTTGCTCTTGGATGATTCTTCATCTTCCAATTTCCTTTGCAATCTGCCTCGATTTCAATCTGAGCATGGGGGCTTGTAGCCTTCCTGACTGGCACTTGCACAGGATCCTCAGTCATAGTTTCGATCTTATGCTTAATGACATTTGTGCAGCCCACGTCAATCTCCCAAACTCGAGACAGAGGGATAACGCATCAATAATTCAATAACCTGATTCCTTTGATCCGCCGTTAAATCCGCCTCATTCAATCTAAAAGCGCTAACTAAGTGTTCAGGAGTCCACTCGGAGTATTCATTAGGACTTTGCTCATTTAATTCAACTACATTCACAGTGGGATCCTCCACCGTAGTAATTTCTTCCAATTGTCCTACAATTGTTCCCTTTTTTAAAGTTCTTGTTGTTTCACCCGTGTTTTGCAAGATTACTAAGGCTTTATCGCCCGAAAAATTTACTAAGGAATGTTCAAATCTGATATCTTTTGCCAAATCCCGCCAAGCCTCCACCAGCACGGGTTGTTTTATAGGAATTGGTCGTCCTTTTCTTTCAATTTCTACTACCATGCACCGCTGCGGTGCAATACTCACAGTTTCTACCAATGCACATGTTTCTTCCTTAGGTAAGCCTTGTCTCATATCCACCGCTACTGTCTGTACATAATTCCCGCGTCGGATTACCAATTCTTTATGGTACAGATCAGGTAAAAGATGTTCTTGATTAAGAATGTCGTATCCCAAAACCAAGTCGTATTCGGACAATTGATCTGGCACAACGACAAAGCGACCCGGCTTCAGAACATAATTGGTAGATAAACGTAATGCGATCATTATTTCTCCTAGAACTGGAAATCGGACACTTCCTATTCCAGTGACGCCTCGAAAAGCGGTGGGCAAGATTGGACTTTTCATTTTGTCTAACAAATTCAAACAGCTAGCCGATATAAGGCTCACTTCTGCTCCTGTATCTACAAAGGCCGTTAGAGGCTCCATAGGTGGTTGATCCACTATGGTAACTTGCAAAATTAAGGTCTTTTGGGGAGCCATTATAATATGATAATGAATGATGTTCTCTGAGCTCTCATCCTCCTCTTTGGTTTCCTTCCTGTTTTCTTTTACTACTGCTGGTTCTGTTTCGTTTTCATAATTAATCGTAGTTACGGCAGGTGAGTTTTCCCCAACTCGGTCATACTTATCACCAGGTGGGATGTCTTTATCACCAACTGTAACTAATACTGACACCTGTGTCAACTGGTCCTGCCCTTGAGGGCTCTCAAAAATTGTTATTGGGGGCACCTGGACCGATGTCGTTTGGTGAAAAATTTCGCGAGGAATCTCCTGCGACCCTCCAGGATCATCCTCTTCAACATCAATTCCCCAAGCTCCCTCTTCATACTCGTCTGCTGTTTCGGCCTCTGGTATGCGGTTTTCCATGCCAAAGCCCTCTCGGTTCCCCGATCTTTGTGATCTTTGTGGGCAGTCTTTACCTAAATGTGCGTTGTTACAAAAGGGACACGTTATTCGCGATTGGACCCCAGGATGACCTCGGCCATTGGGACAATCCCCTACCAAATGTCCTACCTTTTTACATTTTAAACAGCGGTTTTGTTCCACATAGCATTCTTCTTTGATGTGTCCTCGTTTACCACAATGCATACATTGTGGCCGATTCCAACATTCACTCATATTATGGCCTCTCTTTTTGCAATGATTACAGATGGGAATTGATGAACCATTTTGACTTCTTCGCTGACCTCTTCGGAATTCGTTTGTTGGGATTTGATTTGTTGTTCCGTATCGTTGTGGTCTATAACCATTTGATGCAATTGGGTTTGCATTTCGAGTAGCATTGTTGTTGTTTCTCTGCGATGTTACAGCTCTAAGCTGGGGTTGCGTTTGCGTTCGTCTGCAACAACACACTCCCTCATAATTATTATATGTGGGTAAAGCCATTCGATGTGGTGTGTGGGGATGGTGGACATTTGTAATGATTTAGTCAAATCTACTACTTCAACTGTTGGATTTTCTTTTTTCTTAGTTCCTCTATAAACCTTGTCCACCATGACTACTAACTGTTCCCAAGGAATTACTGAACCCTGAGTAACCTCTACTCCCAATAATGCATCTTCCACTCTGGTCTTGACCACTTCCGGCACACTCTCTAAGAATTTTTCTCGTACCATGGGCATTTTCTTTACCTCATTTCCTGGAAATGCTCTTTGCGCCAATCCCAACAATCTCAACGCAAACAGTGGCACATCTTCCTCTTCTTCCATCATTGCTTTTGTAAATTCTGCTGTTTCCGTATTAGCTTTCTTCTTCAGTTGTTCGCGAAACCACTGCAAGAGTTGGGACTTTACGAATAGATATTCGGCTGATGTCGCTGCGACTATATGGTAAGCCTCCAACGCTGAACCTTGGAGGTGGCTTCCCAATAAGGCTACCATTCCCTCTGTTGATCCCGGATACTGAACAGCACAGAACTGCTCAAACCGGTCGAAAAACTGGACCATTGTTTCACCTGTGTCCATTCTGAACTTTCCTAAAGGAATCATTTTCTTTGGTTTCTTATCTACTTCCTTTGCAGATATCAAATCAGTCATTTTTTCCATTAGCTTGGTGTTTTGTTGCAACACTGATTGAAAGAACTGAGCATCCACGGTAACTACCGCTGGACTCTGCGTCGCTCTTTGATTATCGGGTTCTGAAGTGACAACACTGGGCTGCATATTAGTTTGATTCGGTGGAAGTGGGATGGAATCAGTTGGTGGTGTTTTCCCATCTTCGGTCTTCCCTTCTCCCAACAATTCATTCATCCCATCGGTCATGACGATGTTCCAATAACAGTGGCGGCTGAGTGACACTTTGTCAACACTCAGCAGCAGAGCCGGTAGTATTCCTATAAGAAACAACTACGCTCTGCTACCACTTTATGTGGTAGGTTTTTAGTCCCCACCACAATTGAAGCGAGCTACACACCTGTAATCCAGCTGAATCACTCGTCCTCGAGAAGGATTCTTCACTGAGACGAATGTTGTGCTACAAAGGAAGAATCTATTTCTCTTCTTGTGGTGGTAATATAACTATCTCTGTCTGGGTGGAAGCGTATAGGTCTTGTCGCAGTTGCTTCTTTATAGGAATTTTGTTCGATAAAGCTTTTATGAGGCTCGTCTGCTTGCAATTAACAGTACTTCCACTTCTGGAGTCAATTTACCTATAAGAATAACAAAATGGGTTAAATTGTTTCCAAGTGGTTGTCAATACTACAGGTAAATATTCAAGTAAACAAATTTGTCAATACTTTTAATACTTTTCACACTGTGCTCCTTCGTTACATTTTATACTACCTTTTTACCATACCTATTTAATTTACTAACTTCAAATTTTCTTTCTCCTCGCTGCTAATCATTTAAAGACAGATCATCAGGTATATTTTTTAACTTTGTTCTGTCGTATGGTCTTTTCTTTGGGTTGCATTTTTAATAAATCATATTGTTTTTTTTTTTAAACAAGTTAGTATTTTGAAAGTAAAGATCAGCTTAATACTATATTTCATTTTTTAATTTTTGGGCTTATTCTTATCTAAAGAGAGATAGATATGTAAAATAAAATTAAGTAGTATTTTAATAATCTTTCTTAATATTAAACATATTCCATGTTAAATTAGCTATATTATATATTATATGTGTATGGTTACATACGTTTTCATATATTTATTCACTCATCATAAGTAATAGGAAAATTAGGAAATGTTTTTGAGAAAGAAAAATATGAAAGTATAATTACTAAAGAGTTGGTACACCAATAAGTTCAAATATAATTATCCATTTCAAAATAAAAAAAGACATTATAATTTACTGATGGCACATTTATCCTGTTAATAAATCAATTGGAATCAGTTTCGGCGTTGGTTATCATCATACACTATGATCCTTTAAACATTGTTTATAAACATGAAAAACATGCACCCTTTCTATTTATTAACATTTTTTCAAAAAAATATAGGATTTTTTGGACATATCAGGGTACATAACATAAAGTAATTTTAAATTTGTAACTATATTTTTTAGGTTACATCAATTCCTACCACTTCTTTCCAAAAAAAATTAATAAATTGAATAGTTTTAATGGTTCATTTTTATTATCATTCTTTCCACGCATAAAAAAGAATTGAATTCGAATTGACACGGCATATATGGATTCGTAGATTAGTTTGTTGTTGTAGGGTTTTTTTACTACATGATGTCTTTATTTTTTTTTCAGTTATGAACCCCACTGAATGAAAAAATTTGGTTAATTGTCCTTTTTTAAATAATCTTTAGGTCTTTACTCTTGTTAAAACCATAGGAGGGAATTTCATATTTAATTTTATAGATAGGTTGTTATTCTTTTGTAGATAATGGTTCATGGATAATGTCCGAACCAACTTGCTATTTTTCTAATGTATCTTCAATGTGATCATTGAGATGGGTTCCATCCTCTTTCGTTATGAAGACAAGCCAGAGAATTTTTATCTGGTATTTTCAATTTAGTTGTACACGATTTACAGTTTTTTATCTTCGCAGATTCATTGTTAGTGTTAAACGGCAAAGACTATTTATTTATGTTTTATATTTGACTTAACGATTGCATTTTTGTAGTATGGCCCTTTTCTTTGTTCAAAAGCACGAACATTATACTGAACCTTTATGCAAACTTTTTTCTGAAGAATTTTCCTATTTGGTATTATTTTCAGCTTTCTTTGAGGAGAAGCATCCATAAAGTGAGTTATGGTGTTGCAGTCACGAGCTCAGCAGCTAAGCTTTTTCGGTGCCACATTTGCTCATGAGCTATAAGAATGAGACTGCGACAGATGATAGATTACTTTCGACCTCATGAAGTCAACTGTGAAGAAAATGTATAGAAAATGTTCTCCCACAGTAGACAGAGAAAATAGCGAATTCTCCATTGGTTAATAGGCATCAAATAACATCTCGCTCAAGTGAGTATACGACTTCTGAGGACAGTGTTCAGCTGTGTTAATTTTTTACAAGTGTGTGTATCAACGCTTTCCTAAATTGTGGTGTGGTGGGGCGACTAAGAAACTACCACATTGTTTGCAGAAATGTCTTGGCTAGCAGACGACATGGTAGTGGTTTATTATAGGTAACTACGCTGTGGGGTCACCTGCTGCAAAGGCTTGTAGCACTGTCGCCCAACCAAGTGCGCCTGCTCATTGGGTACCTCGTCGACGACTGGAGATTGCGGGGCACTTTAGCTTTCAATTTGCTGGGGGGTGAAGATAGGAGCCGACACCACGGCCCCGAACACTTCTCCGTACGTCCTCATAAAACTTCTCTGCCAAATCTTCCCGCGGGAAGGGCACTGGACTTACGGTTTTTCTTTGGGCAAATGTTAACCCTTCGGGAGATTCTCACAACTCTCTGGAACAAAAGGCGGTCAGCTAGAGTCCGTAGAAACAAGATTATAGGGATCAATTACTTTCTAAAATTTCATTCACATTTATATTCACGTGGCAATTAAATGCCTCGATAAATTTCACTGACTCTATAAAAACTTCTTCAAACAAGTCTTACTTGACAAAAACATATTTATTTTGTCTTTTTGACAATTCTTGAATTTACTTATTCATTTACTATTACTTTGATTACTTCACTATAGTCCGCAAAAACACATGAATGAATAATGCAATTCTAAGGATTTACCCTCTTTAATAAGGACCAGGGAGTTTGATAATTTTGCCTATTTTCCTGTTTTTTTTCCCCCTTTTTATTTTAAAATAATCTTCTTTATTTAAAATTTATTCTTCTAAGTTATTTTTTCGTTTTTCTGTTAACAACATAGATAAGATAAAAGGAATCGGCAATCAGATGGAAAAAATGTTTCTCTTTTGTTTCTTTTTACTATTTTTTCGAGACCGCGATTTGAGCAGATCATTACTGTCCAATTGGTACGACTATCCTGTAAGGATAGAAGAACCAGACCTTATGATGTGGATCCGTATCAATCTAATACATATGAATAGTATATATGTGAATATGTAGTAGCTACTTATTTAGGATATAGCCACCTTCATAGTGAGTATATACTATTACGTTGAGGTAGCTATACCTATAATATATGATATATCATAGTAAGTACTGACTATATCATAGTCGTATATAATCATTACAATTAGTAAAGTTCAATACACTTATACCTATGACTATATAATAAGTTTTCAAGAGTGTATTTTTGAATGTCTGTGCAACTCAAGCGCAGGAAGAAAGCCTAACTTAGCACGAAGAGACTAAGCCAAACAATGCTGCAGGCACGATTGCTGAAGGTTCAAGTAATGAACTGGAGCCGGAGATAGAGATAGAGATAGCCTGCACTCACGTGTGTGCCTGGATATCCGGCCTGCGATTCTCTATATTATTGCTTTATTATAGTATAGGTATAATTGTGAGATGCGACTAAATAGAGGCTAATATTATCTACAGGAAATGAGGTCAATAATGAAATATTGTACTAATTGGTATAAGAGTGAAAAATTCTTTATAGATGTATGAGTTATAGCCGTGAGTAGAATAGTGGATTATTATATATATGGTGATCCATGTCAATTAGGCAGGAAAGGAAAAATGTTACAATCATAGACTGAGATGATTT
>JABUQX010052017.1:42500-45303 GCA_015478945.1 Trachelipus rathkii
GAAAACATGTTTTAATTTAAAAAAAATATTACAATTTTATTAAACGACCGGTTTCCGATTTTTGACCGTTTTTCCCCCATTTTACGGTATATATATATATTATAGAAAGATAAAGCCCTTGGATTAAAATTTTTCATTTATTTAGTTACACAAAAAACAAAAAAGACACATATTGATTAAAAAACAGATTCTTCACAAAATAATTTAAAAAAATAATTAAAAATTTACAAAGTTGCGAGCTTTCGTCTCCATCAGGGAGACCTCTTCAGGCAAAGGAACAAACATCTGAAAACTGCCAACGTAGAAAGCACCTATTGTTAGTTGGTTATCTTCTTCAGAGATTTTGGAAGTATCTTGAAGACTTCATATATTCATTTTTGTAAATGGTTAATTTCTACCTCACCAGGTTGTTTATAAATTTTTGGAATATAGATCAGAATGCATTCCAGGGGGGGACCCCTCCCCCTTCCCCCTTTTTGCTTTGTATTGGGTAACCATTTCTAATGTTTTCCAATATTGTCGGTGATAATAAGGTGATTAAAGGATCTTCTATGATATGTAAGGCTGAATTAATCTGTCTTTTTCTAGTCTGCCAAGTGTTGTTTTCTTCTTCTTGAAAAGTCCATAGTTTCACCTACATATATTTTTTCACAGGATGTACAAGGTATTTGATATACGCAGCTGACAGAAACATTTTTTTTTACATTTAGGGGGTCTAAAAGTATTTTTTAGAGAAATAAGATTGGAAGGGATAAGAGTAATATTTTTAGGCAAAATTTTTTTAATATTATGTAGTGGGAAATGAGGTATGGGTAGAAAAGAAGAATTTTTTGTTTTTGGAGGATTGGAGCCATAATAACTCCTTTTAGCTTTTTTGTACGCTTGATCAATAATGTGATTGGGATATAATAAGGTGGTAAAAAGTTTTTAAATGTAAATAATCTTGTTTCGTTTTTCAGTAAAGGTGGGGAACAAATGCGGAAAGCACGTAGATATAGAGAAGAAAGTATGCCAATTTTTGTATTTTTGGAGTGATGAGAAAACCAATGAATATAATTAGGAGTAAAAGTAGGTTTTCTGTAAATGGTATATTGTAAATGTGATGAATGCTGCCAACTGACTAGTGTATCTAAGAAAGGTAGGGAATTATTGGAAGGATTTTCTAACGTAAATTGAATGGAAGGATGCAATGAATTGATGAAATTTAAGACTTCTTGTGTATTTGTATTATGTGGAAGTGCTACAAAAACATCGTCCACGTATCTGAGCCACAAACTGTTATTAAGTAACGGATTAGAAAGGATGTGAAAATGCTCGGTCAACTCCATATAAATATTGCTTAAAATTGGAGAGAGGGGTGAACCCATGCTAAGTCCAGATGTTTGGGTATAAAACTGACCATTAAAAACGAAAAAATTATATTGAAGGGAGAGATTGATAAGTTTTTTAAAGTAGTTTATCTTCGTATATATATATATATATATCAGGGATGGGGAGTCGAGAAAAAATAGATCGACTCCCGACTCCGACTCCCAGAGTCAATTTTAAAAACAACTGACTCCCGACTCCCAGAGTCGATTTTAGAAACAACCGACTCCCGACTCCTAATGGAAAATGGAACATGAATTTTTTCCAAAATTATGAACTTTTATTTTCATCGTTATATGCTAAATAAACATTAAAAAAAAAAAAGATTATGACAATAAATTTTAATAATTTCTAATAATAATAATAATATTTACCTTTTTAACAAAATAGGCACTTTATATTACGAGTAGGCCTATGTACGCACACGTAAACTTGTTGAAAAAAAAATTACAATATATTAATTTAAAAATTATGACAATTAATAATAATAATGAATAATAATAATATAATAAAATAATAATAATAATAATAATAAAATAATAATAATATAATAAATTTTTTATTATTATTATTATATTATATTATTATTTGGTTGCTAAAACAAACAATGAAAATTTTAAATTTAATGAAAAAGCATATTAAAATTATCTATTATTATTTATTATTATTATTATTATTATTATTATTTATTATTATTATTAAATTATTTATTATATTATTATTATTATTATTATTATTTTATTATTATTATATTATTATTATATTATTATTATTTATTACTTTCATTGGTAAAGAAAATAGATGCATGATGCTTTCGGGAGGCGACCTATATATAATATATATATATATATAATATATATTAAATATATATAATAATATATATATATATATATATATATATATATTATATATTATATATATATATCTATATATAGGTATATGTTTTATAAAAAAACAAATATCTCAAAAATCCATATCTCAAAACTACAACAGCTACGGGAAAAGGAATACAATGCTGGAATGCTGGTCCATTTTTAGTACAAAAATGTTAAAAAAAAACATTATATCTCAAAAACTACAATAGCTACAGCGATAAGGAAAAAAAAAAAAAACAAAAAAAAAAAACAAAAATAAAACAAAAAAAAAAAAAAAAAACATTAAAAACAAAAAAAAAAAAAAATAAAAAAAAAAAAAAATACACATTTTTGGAATGATGTTAAAAAGGAAAACAGGCAAAGTCTCCAACCACCAAAGAAATAAAAAAAATTATTGTGACTGATTATAGTATATGATTAGAGAGCTATTTAGAGACCTTTTATTCGTTACTCTCGTTAAAATAATAGACTTTCTATTAAATTTTGCTTTTTACCCAAGGGTTAATACGCGACCGATGGCAGGCGTGTCAGGGTCTTCTCGCCTTCCGGGAACTACGGGG
>JABUQX010052018.1:15000-17500 GCA_015478945.1 Trachelipus rathkii
GCGATTCGGCATTGATGAAATGATCTTTTAGAGTAGTCTACTGCGGGATGTTGTCAAAGCGTTTGCAAGCTCTCTGAGTGTGGACGGAGCATGTTCACGGACTCGAACACGCCTACCCAACAAATCCCAAACATGTTAAATGGGATTCATGTCCGGGCTCCTCGCAGAAATGGCCAGGAGTCTGATCCCTACCTGTTATAGGTACCGTTGGACGACCTGTGCAGTGTGCTGTGTGGCGTTGTCATGGAGTAAGAAAAAATGGACGCCAATGAAGGACGCGAAAGGCACTATATACTCTTGGAGGATGTCTTCCGCATACCTTTCAGCCGTTAGCGTTCCTCTGCTCATGATATGCAATGCCGTGCGAGCACCCAAACAAATGCCTGCTCACACCATCATAGAGTCACCTCCAAAAGGAATCCTTGGGGAGATATTGCAAGCAGAAAAGTGCTTGCCGCAGCACATCTCTAATTCGCCGCCACCGTTCATCATCTGAGTTCCATGTAGTGTGAACTCGACTCATCTGTGGAGTATCCAAATCTCCATACGTTTGTGATAAATGAAATCGCCAACCCGATGCTCCCTGATCAGGAGGGCCGATGGCAGACCTTGTAATTAACGCACTCCCACATTTCATTTCTTTCGTCTTCTCACTGTACGCTCGGAAATGGGAACATGTCTGACATAAAATGGAGCCGTGTTGGTAAGCTGTACGAAGCACTGCCCAACGGAGGAATCTGTCCATATATCTTGGCCACGCCGTCGGGCGACCCTGACTATGTCGTCTACGGTTGCTGCCAGTCTCCCTGAACCGACGAAGGATTCGACTTGACCGTTCAGCATTGTTACCCTCCAGGCGAGACACCTGTCTCTGAGAATGGCCTGCTTCCAACAGTGTGATAACTCCTATGGCACGTTTCTCTTCTCTGACGATGTCTTTCCAATTGTGACAGTCTTTGTCAAGTTTACGACTTACAACATAGGGTTTGTTTCGTTAGTTGGTTGATGTCTTGCCATCTTGTTCTCCTATGAAACGACTTTTCCGGGAATTGTAAATTTTGGTTTGGTTGTCTTTATTATGCCATTTAGTTCCATACACGGTGTAATTACATACGGTATACACTCCGAAGTATAGGTAGTGACTCCAAATAAAACCAAAACCCTACTCACGATTTCCAAAAATGAAAGTTACATTATGTTTACGGTGTGCATTAAAGTTTGTCCACGATTTTTATATATATAATAATATATATATTATATATATTATATATATAATATATATATCATATATATATATATATATATAATAGTATATATATTATATATATATTTATATATATATATATATAATATATATATATATATAATATTGAAAGAACTAGAGGGTACAACTTAGAATTATTTTCGTCTTGGGTACGCGATCAAAAAGTTGGACGACCGCTGCCCTAGAAGCAACCTGCCCGCTGCGGTACCCATTAGAAAAGAGATAAAGCAAAGGTCCCTTTCTTCTTATTTTTAAATTGAGCATATTCTTTAGGTGTGGAGTTTTGGACTGCAATGGTATGAAAAGACCAATGATATAAGAAGTATAGCATTGAAGTGGTTGTAGTACTAAATAAATAGTTAATTAAGAAGGTTGTTTGATAGTCTTGCTTACAAGCTAGCCGGGCCATTTAAAAAAAAAAAAATAATGAACAACTTAAAGATTTCCGATTTAGTAAAGAACTTTAATGGAGAAGAAGATATTGATGAGTGGATCATAAAGTTTAACCTAATAAAAGATTTGAATAATATTAAAAATGAAGAAAAAATTCTGCCTATGTTTTTAGAAGGAAAGGCATTGACAGTATATACTCAACTAAATGAAGATGCAAAGAAAAGCGGTAACGTTATAAAGCAGAAACTAAGAGAAGCCTTCGGGGAGGATCCATTCAATGCTTACTCAAGATTAATTAACAAAAAGTGGAGAGGAGAATCAGCAGATGTATTTATGATGGAGATACAAAAAATTGCAAAAACAATAGGGATTAAAGATGATTTAATGATTAAGCATGCGTTTATAAATGGAATGCCGGAATATATATGCAAGGAACTAAGGAAATTAAGAGACATTAAGGAAATAGAAATTGAAAAATTAATCGAACAAACAAGAGTATTGATTGGATTAAATGAGTACAAATGTTTGAGCAAAAATAATAATATAGTCAAAGATGAAGTTCATGTTTTAAATGGAAAAATGGAAAGTGATGAGAAATCTTCTAGTACTTTAAGCGTATGTGAAAAGGACTATGTAAAGTTACTTGTCTCTGATGTCCCTTGCAATTTAGAAAATAGTGTAAATAATATTGATGAATCTCCATTTGAAGATGTAAATAAATGCAGTGAATCTGACACTGAAAGCAATGAGACTAGTTCACAAGATCCCCTTTTAATCAGTGATGGTAGTCACAGTGATGATGCTAATAAACCAAATAAACTCAATGAACCTGTAATAAATAAT
>JABUQX010052018.1:22500-44922 GCA_015478945.1 Trachelipus rathkii
TTGTGATGGAGTTTATCGATGTTAGAAGAAATTAGATTTAAAGCTTGATAATTTAGTTGAATGAAATATTCCTCACTTCAAAAAAATGACGGCGTGGAGGCCCTACCGACGCCGTCATTTTTGTTATGCCACCTTTCGTAAAAACGTGGTAAATTCAGCAATCACAGGAAATAGCAACTTTATAAAATTACGGAAATTCCTTACGTGTGGTAAGCATATTTTACGATTTTGCGCTAAGCTTTAACAAAAACGAAACGCAAATTCGAAGCATTTCTTACGTTTCGCGTAGCACAAATGCGGGGAGGGGGGGGGAAAACGAAAAACACCTATATTAACATACAGATAGGTCAGATAGATACGGAAATTATTCAGATAAATTGCGGATATATCTATAATATTATATATATATATATTATATATATATATATATATATATATATAATAATATATATATATATATATATATATATAATATATATATATATATATATATATATATAACCAAAATTAGAAAAAGAAGAAAAAATTCAGAAATTTTAATTTCTAGAAAGGTTAAAGCTCGTTTCTCAAAGCATCGATCGAGTCATGAAGAAAATTTTTAATCTTTGTCTAGATAGCAAGGGGCTGAAAAACCCCCTTCTATCAAATCTTGCTTTTCGTGAATGGTGTTATAAGTTCAAAATCTTTCAACTACCAACACCACTCTGCAGCAAATGTGGGACATGGTACGTGATATATAATAATATATATATATATATATATAGTATATATATATATATATATATATATATTATATATAATATATATATATATATATATATATATATATATATATATATATTTAAAGAAGCAAAATGTTTGGTATTAGTAAAGGGTATGGACAAAATTTTACCAATACCGATACTACTCCTCTCAAAATTCCGATACCGATACCTCAAAATCGACCATACCACCGATCACCGATACCGATACCATACCATGTATCGGCTGCATCACCTAATAATATAATATATAATATATATATATATATATAATATATTATATATATATTATAGATATATATATATATATATATATTATATATATATATATATATTATTATATATATTATATTTATATATATATATATATATATAATATATATATATATATATATATATATATATATATTATATATATATATATATATATTATATATATATATATATATATATATACTTATATATATAATATAATATATATATATATATTGACAATTTCTGTCACATCAACTCTCGTAACACACTGTGCTATGCTCAATCACAAACAATCAATAAAAAACAAAAAAATCACAATCAATAATAAAGCATATTGAATTCCATAGAAATTTTTAGTGTGCAGTTGCATAGGTTTTGTTGCATATTGCATTGTAAAGGCAATCTATAATGAGCAGTGTTGAGTGGTAAGGGCACAATGGTTTAAGCACAAAATAAAATTGTTGTGGGTTTTTGCGCAATAGAGCAATCAAGTGACCTAGGTACAGAGGTGCTCAACATAAATTACAAGTTGGTGTTGTACAGTGTGTGCGGAACAGATATCAATAAATTCATAAAATGCATGGCACTGATTAAATTCCAGTGTAACAATTGATTTAATACTTGCGCAATCTACTTCATACTTGCACAATCAACTTCATACTTGCGCAATTGACTTCATTCTTGCGTGATTGAATTGACTTCATTCTTTCGCAATTGACTTCATTCTTGCGCAATTGATTTCATACTTTCGCAATCTATTTCATACATGCACAATTGATTTTGTACTTGCACAATTAACTTCATACTTGAGCAATTAACTTCATTCTTGCGCAATTGATTTCATACTTGCACAATCAACTTCATACTTGCGCAATTACCTTCATACTTGGGCAATTGACTTCATTCTTGTTTTGCCCAATTGATTTCAACTTGCGCAATTGATTCATTCTGCGCAATAGACTCCATATCTTGGGCACCAATCAACTTCATAATTATGCAATTAACTTCATTCTTGCACAATTGATTTCATACTTGCACAATCAACTTCATACTTGCGCAATTACCTTCATACTTGGGCAATTGACTTCATTCTTGCGCAATTGATTTCATACTTGCGCAATTGATTTCATTCTTGCGCAATTGATTCCATACTTGCACAATCAACTTCATACTTATGCAATTAACTTCATTCTTGCGCAATTGATTTCATACTTGCGCAAACAACTTCATGATTGCGCATTTACCTTCATTCTTGCACAACTGATTTCATTCTTGCGCAATTGACTTCATACTTGCGCAATTGATTTCATTCTTGAGCAATTTATTTCATACTTGCGCAAACTACTTCATACTTGTGCAATTGATTTCATACTTGTGCAATCTACTTCATACATGCGCAATCAACTTCATACTTGTGCAATTGACTTCATTCTTGCGCAATTGATTTTATACTTGGCAATCTATTTCATACTTGCGCGATTGATTTCGTACTTGCGTAAATAACTTCATACTTGAGCAATTAACTTCATTCTTGCGCAATTGACTTCATACTTGCACAATTGATTTCATACTTGCGCAATCAACTTCATACTTGCACAAGTAACTTCATTATTGTGCAATTGATTTCATACTTGCGCAATTGATTTAATTCTTGCGCAATTGATTTCATTCTTGCGCAATTGATTCCATACTTGTGCAATTGATTCATACTTGCGCAATCTACTTCATACTTGCGCTATCAACTTCATACTTGCGCATTTAACTTCATTCTTGCGCAATTGATTTCATTCTTGCATAACTGATTTCATACTTGCGCAATCTAATTCATATTTGTGCAATTGATTTCATACTTGTGTAATCTACTTCGTACATGCGCAATCAACTTCATACTTGCGCAATTAACTTCATACTTGCGCAATTGACTTCATACTTGCGCAATTGACTTTATACTTGCGCAATTAACTTCATTCTTGCCCAATTTATTTCATACTTGCACAATTGACTTTATACTTGCGCAATTGATTTCATTCTTGCGCAATTGATTTCATTCTTGCATAACTGATTTTATACTTGCGCAATTGACTTCAAACTTGCGCAATTAACTTCATTCTTGCGTAATTAATTTCATACTTGCGCAATTGACTTTATACTTGCGCAATTAACTTCATTCTTACACAATTTATTTCATACTTGCGCAATTGAATTCATTCTTGTGCAATTGATTTCATTTCTGCATAACTGATTTCATTCACACTTGTGCAATCTACTTCATACTTGCGCAATTGACTTCATAGGTACTTGCCCAATTAACTTCATTCTTGTGTAATTGATTTCATATTTGCGTAATTGACATTATACTTGCGCAATTAACTTCATTCTTGCGCAATTGATTTCATACTTGCACAATCAACCTTGAAAGCTGCGCAATCAAACTCAATCAATATTTGGTAGTATCATATCTCTTCTAAAGAGTTAATTTATCATGGAGATCTTCAATAATTTGGACTTCCTGGTTGATGAAGATTTCAAAGCACAAATGCCTGCAGAACTTTCAAAGGAAGATGTGTCCAGTCTCAAAGCAACACTTCTTAGTGAGTTAGGTCCAATTCAATTTAAAAGAGGACACCTAAGAAGAAAACTCACTTTGAGCTGTAAGCACTTTCCAAAAGAGAAGGAAAGTGGTGCAGAGTCACGTACCTTTATCAACCCTGTCATAATTAAAACAATTTTTGAGAAGGTGACATCTATTATAAATGAAATAAAAATTCAGGATACTCTTATTGAAAATCTTATAATGGGAGCTGAATATACAAAATTTGACCAAACCCTCCTCAATGAAGAAATAACAGCTACTGATGATTATCACATTAAAGTGGCTCAAGCTCTTCACCTTTTAAGGGTTGAATTCAAGTGTGAAGGTAGATCAAGGAAATCATCAGGTGAGTCTTCTGAGAGTGATAAATCGGCATCAACTTCAAAAAAGACATGCTGTCATCATTCAAATTCAAACCCTATGCATCATTCTACAAGCCTAAAGATTCCTGCATTAAAATGTGGGGATTTTAGGGTGACAAGGATAAAAATTCCTTTCGCTCGATTTTTACAGGCATTCAACAATGTATATGGAAGCAGACAAGACATATCGCAGGCAATAAAATTGCAATATCTTAAGTCCCATTTAAAGGGATATGCTCTCAAAGACATCGAACATTTGTCTGGAACTGATGATAATTATGAGGTTGCTTTAACAATATTAAAGGAACACTATCTTGACAAAAACTTCATGATTGACACTCTTCTGCACGAATTGGATTCAGCTCCATCTCTTGATGGTAAACAACTGGAATTCCGTCAGATCTTCATTCTAAAAGTTTGAGCTCATTTAAAAGAACTAAGAGTGCCATTACGTTCCTCCAAAGACAAACGGAACACATGCATTTTATTACACTCTGTGCTGCAACTGTTCCAGCGCAAAGCCATGGTGGGATGCCCTTTCCTCCTAAGACTCTAACTTAAGGTATCCATGCTCAAGTTTTGTAAGAGTCAAAAACATTCTAACTGCTCTGTTGTTCTGCAGAATTTCAAAAAATCCCAAAAATAGGAACAATTCTCAACAGGAAGATATGAAGAGGAAGGTGATGATGGTGTTTGCAACAATCTTTGTATAAACACGGATAATCATCGGCTTTCTCAATCCTGCAACTATTTACGAGTCGATAGTTAAACATAAAAAGAATGTTGGTACCTGTTCGTTCTCTTGTCGACTTGGGTCTCAGAGAACGTATGCTGGCCCTAGATTGCTTACAAAACTCGGTATCAAATGCGAGCAACTACCTCTTATAAGAAATCCCATAAAAACTTTTATCGGAGAGCAGGAGCGTACATCATATCTAGTAGACCTGGATATAAATTGCTGTTGCGATTCTATTCTTATCGACCCTTCTTTAGATGTTGGGTTTTCGGTAAGAGGGCTAGCAGCTGCTATTTGTCGTATTTCTTCTTATTATAACATAGCAGACAAGTCATTTGTGGGTCCTTATGGAGACTGTCAATGACGTCGATCTTTTGATGGGGACTGACACTCTTTGTCATGTAAAGCACTTCCACATAACTAATTGTTTGAAAGGAAGTGCTATTCAAACTTCCTTTGGTTTAGTTCCTTTCGGCACTGTGGATTCTTTTCTTCTTCAACATCAAAAGGACTTTCTTTACAGAAAGCAAACTTCACATTCAAAACGAGAATTTGAGAAAGAAGATTCATGACTATCAATGTCAATTTCTTCATTACCAAATCATCTTTTCAATGCTTCTCAAATTCTTGTAAATTCTATCATCGATCCTCGTCCTACTTACCCTGATGTCTTGAGTCTCTCTTCAAGTGTTATGGATGCTGAACTTGGCTTGGAGCATTTATATAGCTTGGAGTCAATGGGTATTCAAGAGGAAAAGGATTGTGGTACCATTGATAAGGAATTTATCACCAAATTCTACTGGGTCATTCAATTCGTCGATGGTAAATACCATGTCGAAATTCCATGGATTCATGATCTAATAAATCAATTTCCTTCAAGTTATCAAGTTGCTTTGAGTACCCTTAAGCGAGTCAAGAATCGTCTAATCTATCAAAGACTCGACAAGGCATATACTGATGTCTTCAAAAACAGTTAAAAAATGGCATTATCAAAATCATGTTTCACCGAAGGAGCTCAATCTGTGTGGATTCCTCACAGGCCTGTCATAAGAATGGCAGATCAAGTTTCAACTAAAATTAGACTTGTGTTTAATTGCAGTCTTCAAACAAAAGGTGCTCCTTCTCTCAATCAGGCTTGTTATCCTGGTATATATTTGTTGGTTCCTTTGCTTCGTCATCTTTTTTCATTTAGGATCAGCAAATATATGGTTGTAGCTGATATCTCAAAGGCATTTCTTCAAATTTATTTAAAATCGGAAAGTGACCGGAACAAGTTTTGTTTCTTCTGGGAAGAAGACGGCAAGCTTGTTACATATCGGTATGCTACAATCATTTTCGGATTAGCCGTGTCACCCTACATTTTGGGAGCTGTTATAAGGCATCATATTCAAAGCAACTATCCATCAGATCTAGTCTCTCGGCTTCTAATTAACAACTTGTATGCTGATAATTTTATATACACTCACTCATCACCAGAAGTTTTGAGAGACATTTATTCTACTTTGGTGGAAAGAATGAGAGAAGGTGGGTTCAACTTGTGTTCTTGGAACACTAACTTCTCTGAACTCAAAGCTCAAATCAAAAGAGATAACATGTTTTCTTCTCACAATAGTGAGGAAGAAAAAGTTTTGGGATATCTCTATCATCCCGAAAATGACACCCTAAGACTTGCAGATTTTGAGCTCACCTCTATCAATTCAAAAAGAGATCTGCTTTCTCAAGTCAACAAAATTTTCGATCCTCTTTCTCTTTTTCTTCCTGTCACATTAAGGGGACGACTTTTAATGAGACAGACATGGGAGAAGGAAATGAGTTGGGATGACTCAGTCGACCTTGAGATAAAGAAGGATTGGGAAAAATTAAGAGCTGATCTCGACTCTCTTAAGGGTCTATCATTCGACCGATTTTGTTTTGATGCATCTTCTACCAATTCAACTCTTAACATCTTTTGTGATGCTAGCTCTTGGTGCTATGGTTTTACGGTTTACATAAAAACCTCTGAGAGCGGTCCGTCATTGATGTGGGTAAAATCTAAAGTGGCTCCACTCAAAGGAAAGACACTTCCTTGCCTGGAGCTTTTGTCAGTTTATCTAGCCCTCAAATGTCTCCCACAAATAGTGACTGGCCTAATGGATGTTGAATTTGATGCAGTCAACATCTTCTCCGACTCCCAGATCGTTCTTCCATGGGTAGCAGGAGGAGGCAACAAAACAAAGCAAATCTTCGTAAGAAACCGAATTCAAGACATCAAAAGCATGGTTTCCTCTATGATATGGTAATTTATTACCTATCTCCTTCCATTATGTCAAAACGAAGGAAAACCCGGCTGATTTGGTTTCTCTAGGGTTATCATATCGGAATTCATCATAAAACTCGATCTCTGTGAATATGGACCTCACAGGTAAAATGACTAGTTATATTGGTTCCTCCATTGGTAGAGTCAAAAGGGAGAACTGCGGGACGGGGTCTTTTATCAACTTTCAATGTCCTTACGGCTTCCTTCCTCCTATTATAGACATTTTCAAAATATCCTTTATATCCACATGTTTGAGTGCAACAAGAATCCTTTTCTGTCGAACTTCGTTTTTTGAATGATGTCAAATCAAGCTTAACTTCTGGTTGAACTCCTGATCCGATTTATCTTCTAAACTTTTTTTTAGAAGATTCAGACCTTATAAGTAGCAAAGGTCGACTGTCTCAAACCAATTATTATAGTTTCGAGATAGTAAATCCTGTGGTTCTTGGTAAGTCTCATCATCTTACCAAACTCATAGTCAGAGATGCTCATGTTGTTTAAAAGCACCTCGGAATTCAAGTAACTCTAACTATATAGCAAAAATATGCTATAAGCTTATATAAGGGCCTACACCTGAGGTATCAGGAGGAGGCCCCAAAAATGTAGCAATACGAAACGATAAAATAAAGAAAAATATCAGCTATTCATAAGAAAACAAGTTAATAAATAAACAGGCAATATTATTATATATTAAAATACTAACTTAGTATATATATCAATTTAAGTTTTTGCTCTTATTTATAGTTTTAGAATAATATATTATTTTATATATTGTATATATAAAAATTATATTTTATTACAGTTATACATATATATACTGAGCATTAATATATTTTATCTATTAATAATAATAAGTCATTTTTATAAGGAGTTATGAGTTATGACCTATGGTAACGTATGGTATACGCTTTAGAGCTATAGTATACACATAAGTATACCATTAACTATATACTTAACGTATAAGAATTTTTATTTTATTTTCCCGCCTCAAAGACTAAATTTAGAATTTATAGGAGACCGAGAGAATAGCTCTCTATCTTACACCCTCTCGCAACATACAGACAGTATTGCTGCCAGTGATTTTAAGATTTTTTTCTGATTTAACCTGCCACAAAGCAGCTCTCTAAACTTTATCAATTGAATGATAGCTCTCTTTTTTTCTAATTAAAATGATTAAATATATTAAATTTATTTTTTTTACTATGTATGAAGTTATTTGGCTACTCTCTTGTTCTCCGAGTTCAAAATATAAGTCATCTTTTGTGAGCATCCTTATGTCAGGGTAACCGTAAATTATGTTATATTAATTAATTATTTAATTATGAATTTATTCGGGAAACAATTTAATTCTCAATGTTGCGTAATGTTTTAAAAATGTGCAGACAAAACCGATTGTTTTTCACAGTAATGAATAAAATCTGATTCTGATAAGGTGATTCTGTGATAAGCGTTTTTTTTTTCAATGTGTTAGGGTCAGTTTGAACTTTATGGTTAACCTCTATTATTTGCCGGGAATTTTTCTCAATGTTGCGTAAATCTTTCAAAACCTGCTATTTATTTCCAAATTTACCCGCAAATACTTACACAAGGCGTAAAGAAATTAAGTATATATATATTTCTATGATTAATCTTACGTTTTCTCAGATAGACGCTATCGTAGTTCATCTTATTGCATCTCGATACTGAGAGCAAAAATATCTTTCAAATACAACCATTCTTGAGAATGAGTGTTTAAAGATACGCCACTTATAACAAAAAATAATAATAAGTCTAATGTGAGGAGGGTGAGATTAGATCATTTTTAAGGTCGTTTAGTTTATTTAGGAGATTTTGTTTTGAAGTTATTTTATTGGAATTTCGTTGAATCAGATTTGATATATTATTATTATTAGTTTTCGGAATATTTTATTAAATTTTTTTGAATATTATTGAAATATTAGAGCTATTATATTATAACTAGCTTAGCCTTGGGTGCATTTTCCCTCATTTCAGAATGAACTGAGAAAATTTATTTTCTTAAGAGTTAATGTTGGCTAGTTCTGCATTGAGATATTTATTATCGAATACTCACATTAGAAGAAAAATCACGCTAGTGATAAAAAGAAAAAACAAAGAAAAGAAAAGGAGCTTCACGGTCATTCTTTATTATTTTCTTAAAATGCTCTTACATTGATTACCAATCAATGTCCTCTAAATATTTATGTGTAAGTTTATATTCTAGTATTATCACTAAACGCTATTACTTACTATAGGCAGTATAACTTACCTATGTAGTGAATAATTTTGTAACTTAATGTAAGTATGTTTTCTAATATCAATACAGATGCCTGAATATTAGTTAGATTACTTGTATGCTTACTTAAATTAGTTTATATTCAAGGTATAACGTAGTGTCTGGGGTGTTAAATTATTATAAGTCTATTTAGTACTAATACCCGTACTATTAAAATATACTATATATTTAGCTTTATGGACTATCAGGGCTCACTATAGACTACATATATAACCTATCTAAACTTTGGAAAGTTTATTTTAAATCTTAAGAGATATCTTAGGTTAGTACTAATAAGTATATAATGATTTTGTAGTTAAAATATTTTTAAAATATGCTCTCAAAGGAGGCCTCTGAGAATGTGTCTTTTTTGCTTTTTGTGTTTTTTATTATTTTTTATTTCGTATGATTCGAACATATTTTAAAAAAAAATTAATATTCCACCAATATTGGGCTCGAGCCGACGGGGGAACAGAGGGGGGGACGTTCATACCCAGAGCGGATGAGTCGGAGCGAACACCGCGACTACCAATTAGACCTATATAGGAGCCGGGGGGTTTTTCTCGGAGACCATATTGCTCCTCGGAGGGGGACTTTAGTCCCCGCACTTGCGTCTCACCAGAGCCGAGAGACAAGCCCGACTTCCTGCCATATCATTGCGGTTTCCCTATATGGTATTGATTCTTAGTAATAAAAAAAAGAATAATATTACTTCCGCAAAAACAGTTTGGTTATTAACTATATTAACTAACGTTCGATTTACATAAGCCAAAGAAAAAAAATCAATATTAATCAAAAAAAAAAAAATAATATAAAGGTAAATCCCATCCTTAGAATTTCGGGTAGCATTCCAAATATATTTAGAGTTTGTGTTATCTGTAGGGACTGATGTTCTCATAGCTGTAATAGCTTGTGAGACATTAAAAACAATATTACATAGACCTATGGATACTAAAAGATATTAATAACGTTGTCATGTATTAGATATTTTTTATAAATTTATTTGAGTTCCAGTATGTATGATCCTAAACGATTTCTATATTATTATTACGTATCTATGATAATGTATTGTGAAAAATAAGATATTTTATCTTAACTATTATACTGATAATACGTAGCTTACTATTACTGTGACAAATATATATATATATATATATATATATATAAATATATATATATACCTATAATATATATATAAATATTTATATCTTTATAATATATTTATCATTGAGAGTATTTGATAAATTACTACATTATTTTAGAGATGATGATATTGTATCTTTACTAAAGGCAACATTTATAAACTAATCATGAGAAAGGTATACATTTGAGAGTCAACCAAAATAGCAGGAAAATCTGTTTTTTTATCCAAAATTAAATTAATTTTATTTTTTTAAACAGACGATAGTATCAAGGATGTAACTTTAATATATTATCTTTTAATTTCTTATACAGTTCATTTATTTATTTTCTGGCATTATATATATAATAGTAATAATTATTATGCTTATATAATTATACACTTAGACTTCTATACCAAGACCTAATATTAATTAACTCTTATTCCTGCATTTCAATATTATCGCTAAAGAAAGGATACATATTATATATTACTAGGTAGGATATTATATTTATATAAATATTATATATATTATAATATAATATATATATATATATATATATATAAGTATATATAGGTGTAATGGTAAAGTCTAGAACGTATGTCGCACAAACAAAGTAAGTAAGTAAGTAACTAAAATATTTTTAGAAATTTAAATTTTATTACTACTTTTTGTTGTTATACAATAAAAAACGGAAAAAAGAAGAATTAATATAGTTCTGAAATGATGCTTCACTGAATATATATATATATATATTATTATCTATATATATATATATTATATATATTAATAATATATTATATTCTATATTAAATATAATATAATATATATAATAATATTCTATATATAGCTATATATTATATATAATATATATTAATATATATTATATATTATACTTAATATATAATATATATATAAATATATATATATTAATGTATAATATATATAATACATATATATATATATTATATATATATATATATACTGTAATATATATGATCCTGAAGTGGATTACACGCTGACTATAAAAGTATTACAGTTAAAAATGATTACAGTTAAAACAAATTATATAATAAAGCATTAGCAGGAAATATATTTAAGGAAGGGGTTTTATTTTACATTTAGTTTGTTATTTATTTATTTTTTTTTAGTTATTTTTTTTTGCATTTATTCGTCGGAATTTTTTTAAAAATACTATATTTTCCAATTTTAGGGGTCTCGAGCCGACGGAAATTATAGTATTATATGACGACAGAGGAAGGGGACAAAAGAGTCACCTCACCGTGTTGACCACCGGAGAGGTACGAGAGTAACCAATGCAGAATCCTGCCTATCTTTTGCGTGTTACCCTATGGTATTTCTGTTAAAGTAATCCAACAGTGTAAGTGGAAAAGTAATAATTTAATTCTTTTATTTTAAATGCTAAGCAATATCTAAAATAGCAATTCACTCAGAAAAACTAAACCGTCTGCACCTGATTGTTGAGCTTAATATTAAGAATGCGTATGGTTCTGATTCTACCACAAACAATAACTAATGTAAATTAAAAATAAAATATTATTTATTTTTGTAAACAGTTTTTGCCCTACTGTACTCAAAAATATCGTCAAGGCGATAAACGTATTAAAGATATTATTGCAATTATCTGACGAACACGCTGAAGAAGAATTTTTCCTTTATCTTGGAATATTTCTACATTTATTTCTATTTCTACATATGTTATCCCTCCACAACGTCACTTTAAAAAAGGTTATTATACTTCGGTAAATAAATGCTAATAAAATATCATCGTCTGAAACTATTTCGTTATGGATCCTACATTTCATATTTAATGCTTTACTAAAAATTTTAGGTTTACGTAAGTCAAATTTTAAAAGGACATAAATTGCCACTTATACTAGGCCTAATAATTTTTGTTAAGCTTAGTGTGAAAGTGAAAAAAATATATTATAATCAATAAATTTCTACTTTTACTTTATTCATTATATTTTAATATTTTTTTTTACAAAATGATTTTCGTCATACAATATTTATCCCAAAATGATAGTAATCGTTTTCTCTTTAAGTGCGACACACACGTTCTTATATAGAACTTTTACCATATATATGTAATATTAATATATAATGATAATATAATTATTAATATAGTATATATATTATAAATAAATAGTATATATATAATATATATTATATATATATTATTATATTAATATATATATAATATGATATTTATGTATGTAGTGTTATCTAGACCCTTTTTTAATAGTTACATTAAATAGAAATGGAGCGCTACAAGAAACAAATATATATAAAGTTTATATATATATATTTTATATATATTTTATATATATATTAAAGGTTAATATAATCTAAATAAATAATTTATTATACAATAAAGAATAATAACTATCATTATTTTATTATAACAATTTATTATAAGTTTTATTATATATATATTCTAACTATATATAGTATTATCAATATAAATATATATTATATATATATTATTAGTAAATTATAACTATATATATATATTATATATATATATATATAGTAAACTATATATAATAATATCTTATATATTATCAATATAATATATATATAGCATTATATATATATATTCAAACATAATTAATAGTATATATGTATAACTACTATATATATATATATATATGTATACTCTCAGCTGATATATATATATATACTTGAGTTAGACTTTATATTATATATATAAAGATATATACTCACTGTAGGCGAAAGCATATTAATATAGTTGCCTAAGCTATAAGTATATAGATATATATATATAGAGCGTATGTACTTATTGATATACTATATATAAGAATACATTATATCAATAGCTGATATATATTCATACTACGATATATATATATCGCTAATAAGTAGTAATAATATAATACATATTATATATTTTCTTATTTAAAAATAATCACTTATATATATATAATATATATATATAATATATATATATATATATATATATATTATATATATATCAACTATATATATATAATGATTTAATAATTACTTATAAATAATACTATAGATTATAATATAGGCTATAATATACGAACGATATATATAATAGTAATACTATAGTGTTACAATCTTTTTTTTACATATTATTTCCCCTGTGCTTTTTGCTAACTTAGCATGATATATTATACAATTTTTTTCTACGGTTCCTGAATTTCATTTACGAATTTATAAAGAGTGGCTCAAGAAAAGCTGAAACGGAGAAGCATGAAAGCTGAAGAATGACGCTTAGCATAATGTTGCCAAAGTACGATAAGCTTCTTTACATAAAGACTTATTGAAGGGGCATGAGGTCGCCTGATGTCTGGTGAACGGAGCCGCCCTTCCCCAACGCGCAGTATCAACAGCAGCCGCGGTCCCTGATGGTGATAATTGCTGGATATCCAGTCCATTTACTAGAATACAGATATACCTGGTAACATTGAGTTTTCTATATGACTCCTGCCTCAATGTATTGAATCAGACACGAATTCAGATTGACCGAACGAAGAGAGTACTCAGTAGTATCGAACAGAGAAGATCCACACCTCAAAAACAAACAGAATAACGTTTGGGGACTACTGGGGTGCAGTTACCAATGCAAGGATGACAATCAGTATACTAGGGTATGAACAAAAGGTCCGCGGTCAGAGTTGTCAATACACTCAGATAGTTCCTTGAAAAGAAAAACAGAGGGTGTGTTGCAACAACCAAGACAGATACTTGTTCAACAGAGCTTTCTTCTATCCCAAACGTCACCCATTATCAAATCCTTCATGCGAGGGAAATATAGAAAATCGCTGGGGCCAAATCTGGGAAGTAAGGAGGTTGAGAAATCACAGGCACGTGGTTGTTCGTCAGATATTCAGAGACCAGGAGTGAACTATGTGGCGGGCATTGTCATGGTGCAATACCCAATTTTTCGCTTCCCAAAGCTCAGAACGTTTGCGTCGGATTGCGTCACGAAGACGGCGGAGAATATCAATGTACATATGTTTGGTAACTGTAAGACCCAGAAGTATGAACTCAAAGTGCATGAGAACTTTAATGTTGTAGGGGTTCGTCCGTCGGCACTGTTTTGTTGATGCCATTGTTGTTTTCGTCGAGGTTGGAGTAGAATGCTAAGGATCCCGTCCAGTTTGTCTTCAACCTTTTTTTATATTTGTTTGTAAAGGAACCTTAGGAGCCTTCAAGAGGTTGTCAATTTCTGGTGTTGTCGTTGTTGTCGGGCCGTAACAACCTTGTTACGTGCTCTCATGTGAGATCGACTCAGTCGATAGTTCTTCTACTTTATTTCTTGTAGTTCTCCTTTAGTTTTTTCAATAACTTTTACTGTAGTCTGTTGTAGTTATTCCACAACTTACAAAACTATTTATTTATTTGTATTAATGTTCTTTCTGCTCTTTTCAGAACAAGTAATGAGTAATTAGAACTAACTCTAATTCTAGATAATTACAATTAGATCAATTAACTATTTTATAGAATCTTTTATATCATTGCCTGAAGAGGTTTCTTTTATTATTATTCTTGTCTTATCTTGTTTATTTTTACTATGTGATGTACACAAAATACCTGAAGATATAAAGTATACCCAGCCTCAAGAAATTAAATTTTGTAAATTAAACATAAGGTTTAATTCTCCTTCAAAAAAGGAAATTCTGTTTTTAATCAAAAAGGACCAATATCCCAAGTCCCTGAATCCAAGTTGTCTATACAAAGTCATTGAACGACTCATGAAAGCAAGAATAACTGATATATTATTGTATATTAAATATGCAACAAAATAGAAACAATTTATATATTGTAGTATTTAAGTTACTAATTATAAAATGTATAAAATATAATTCTTCTTATTTGAAAAAGGAAACAGCAGATATATTAAAAAATATATATATTAAATTTATAAATATACTTTAAAGATAAAGGAAAATTTTATGATCAAATCTATCTAAATTATAAATTTAAAGCTGTTAATTACGAAAGCTGCTCATTCAAGATAGAAGGAGTGAAAGTTTGTTACCCGCTCCTTCTACAATTTTAAAGAAGACCTCCAGCTGCCCAGCATGACTTTCCCCTTTGAGCGATCTGCTCGAACCTTTGGTTTTCGTGGTGAACTTGGAGATCTTCCGGCGACTCCAGCCCTTCTTTATAGCGCGTATACTACTCGTAAACTCGGGTTCGCGATAATGATTCATCACCATACAATTCTTTTATCAAATTCAATGTTTCTGTAAATGTTTTCCGTAAATTGACACAGAATTTAATGTTTGATCTCTGCTCAAAGTGAGTCATCATTGATTAACATTTTTTCCGACAACACAACAACAGTGCGTAAAAGCAAACTAAATTGTAAGCACAGGACACATGATCAGCACTGTCATAAGCTGCTGATGACAAACTTCCATACATGGGTCCTGTGCACGACATTTCTCAAAACAAAGAGCTTATTCATAATCGGACTGTTTGCGGTACTTTCAACAAAGTCCAACCTATATATATTATATATTATGAATATATATATATATATTATATATATTATATATATTTAGTATATATATAATATATAGTATATATATTATATATATTAATATATATTATATATAATATATATATATAGTATATATATATATATATATAATATATATCACCACCGTTTGTCCTTGCTTCCCTATATACGGGGGTAAGGTTTGCTCAAACATGCCCGGGGAGTCCCAAGGCGATGCATAGCATTTCTAGGGTAATAAAATAAATAGTAGGAACAGAAAAAACCGCTACCATATAGGAGAGAACCGTGGTGGATGGAAGAGGATTGAAAGATATAGGTAACGCATTCGAAAATAAGCGGAAAATATATATATACGGTATACTATTGTATATATTATAGATATTTCTATATATTATAATATTATTATTTATATTTATATTATAAGAAACTAATCAGTTATATTTACGTATATAGTACATGGATAGTTGTAATATTAGTAAATAATATAAATAGTAGTATATATATATTATGAATCTAATTTTTTTATGTATATCATATGTATATAGTATATACTATTAATATATATATAATAGATTATATATGACGATGGAAGTGTGAAAGAGTAAATGGTGTCTAAAAGTGATTGGTTTAATCTTAAGTAGCGCGAGTGAGGCAGAGATGCTGTTATGTCCCCTTGGCTTATTTTCAATTTGTATATGATGGGGTCTATGAAAGAATTAGAGATGGGGTGGCAGGGAAAGATGTTGATGATGATGATGATGGAGAATGGAAGGTAAATGCAGGTGCCCTAACCTTATTATTGCGGAGGAAATTTGGTTTTTATGGTGGGAATCTTGAAAGAGAGTTTGAAAAGATTGGTAGAGAGATATTTTGGGAGTATGTAAAGGGGGGTTTGAAAGTAAACGTATGATAAAATTTTCTGATGTGATGTGAGGACAGACCTCTTGGTGAAGTTATGTTAGATGGTGAGCAGTTGGACAAGTGTCTGAGTTTAAATATTTAGATATGTTGGATGAAAAGGGACGGATGAGTAGAGTGTAGTAGGAAAGTTGTGAATTGCAGGAAGGTGGCTGGTGTACTTAAATGTTGGTGGACGTAAAGGGATTAGTCTTGAGTGGGCTTAGGGTTTCCATGATGGTTGTTGTTACCTGTGGTTTTAATCGTATAGTAAGTAGACTATGGCTGAAACAAAGAAGAGATTAAAGTTGCAATGTGTTTCAGATGGACAATCTAGGGGAGTGTTAGGTGTGCAAAAATTGATAAAAGTGGAATGAACGTATTAGAGAGTTATGTGTGGTGTGAAGAAAGTGGTATATGAGAAAATTTAAGTACGTTGACATGGTTTGGTCCCGTGGAAGGATGCATGACAGTCGGTTGGTTAAGCGGATGTATAGGTGGTGAGAAGTGTGTTTGGGAATCGACCGGCTGGAGACCCGTAGAAAAGTGGATGACGTCCAGTAAAGGAATGTCTGAACGAAATTAAAATGTGAGTTTGGGCAGAGGCCGAGAATAAAGGTCCATAATAGGAGTGAAAGGCGCGGGTTTTTGTGAGGAGGGGTTTATGGTTGTGGCCCACTTGGGGCCAAGGCATGAACCCCACACTGACGATATCCCATTAGTGGGGTCCGTTGGCGGTCCCCGTGAAGCTCTAGGGTGGATTCTGCTGCGACGAGGTTCTCTCACTTTAAAAGGTATAGGGTGGGCTGTAAGGCGTGGACTTTCTTTTCGACTTGCGTCATATTCTTTTCTACTTTTTTTTTTTTCCGATGCTTGTCACGACTTTACCCCCAGTCTTGGGGAATAAGAGGAAGAGGAGACTGAAGATAAGATATGTATATATATTATATAGTATATATAGTAATAATAAGAATGAGTTATATATATTATATATATATAATAATATTATATAAAACACTATATATTATAAATTAAATATTATCTTAATTATATTATATATATATATAATAGTATGATATAATTTAGGAATATACTCTTTTTTTAGGTTCCGATACGATCTACTTTAATTGATATAAATATGACACCGTATTCAAGATAGAAACATTTGTGCAACCTGCTAGGCAACATCAGAATTGCATTCACTGTCAACCATTACTTAACGTCATTTATTCATATTTGGTTGTGCCCAAGTATACGGTACTTATTTTATAAATTAAAATAGTACCTTAAAGGAATAATAAATGCAAATATAATATTATAACTTTATGTTTTGTTTTTTTCAAAAAATATTCCGATTCCATATTCCGTAGTATAAAATTTAGCTTACAGCTTTTATGTTTTAACATGATTACAATTTACAAAGAAGATTCCTTTAACTAGATACAATATAAGAAATAAAAATATGAAAGAAGAGACCTCATTGTTAACTCCCTGAAAAGACAAATAAAAAAAACGCTATTAATCAACATGACATAATAATAATACACTCCCTTTAAGATAAAGATAGATCTCATTCAATACTCAAAAAAAATTCTCAATTTGTGATGCAAATTTAGCTTTCACTAGTATCTGGCGAGAGCCGCTTCCTTTTTGGTTGGGATGCTTACAATACATTCCCACCTACACTAAAAATAGCTCGCTCTCGACTGATGAGGGAAGGGGCTATAAATATTTGATTGCAAGCACTGACTGATAATATGGAAACCTTGGCCCATTCGAATGTCACCACATGAGGACTCTTGTTCTGTAAGGCCAGCAGATCTCCATGTTCAAGAGTCATCTTCCTGCTGTCAAATTGCAATTGTGAATTATCTTTGGCTTCTTAGATGATTGTCTCTTCATTTTTTCGATGAGGTTTCCTTGGTGTGATTTCCTTTGAAGTGCATGGAGATGTCAGATCAATTGTCGGCCATTGAAACTTTACAAAAGTCTACCATATCCAAATCCTCTCATCTTCAAAAGGTTTATTTTGCTGACAAAAAGCCGACTATCAATCACTATCGTGTGTTTGCTCTCGGAGGGTTAGCTGAATAAGGGTTTCCAACTTCGTGGATCTTTTTTTTGTCATGCGAACGCAAGCTCGCTACGGTTTATGTTTTAAAATGCATTCTAGATAGTGGTTTCACCGTCGGAGAAGCATTCTTGTGGGTTTCAGCTAGCTTAGGAATTCCTTATTAGACCTATATGTATCGAAACTAGATTTATTATTGAGTCTAAAAAGTTGTCCTCATAATTCTCCACCAAAAAGTAAGAAGTGTCGCAAGAATCGAGCCATATTGTTACCGATACCGATACAAAAATCTTATGTTTAAATACAGATATTCGGTAATCGTAATCATTATATATATTATATACTAAAATATATATATATTATATATAGTATATATAATATTATATATATATATTATTATATATAGTATTATATATATATTATATATATATATAGTAATATATATATATATATATATTAACGTATATATTGTTATTATATTTAATATATATATATATATATATATGATATATATTATTATATAGACCGAAGAGGGAGACTACACGCATACTCGAAGTGTTGAAATTACCACTTTTTAATGGTGCTCTTTTCTCTTTTGCGTTCAGTTTTCCTTTACACACTCATCCTCCAGGCAACAATTAATGACAGACCACTATTTTTCCACATATCATATACACTGATTAAAGTACACACCCTCTTCCTCTAGATAACATTTACAGACATCCCTACTACTACTATATTCCTGTGGTGTGGGGGAGAAAGAAATTGTCCCACATGTTTGTCCTACGTGTCCGTGATCACTTAAGGGACGGGGTAGTGGTTGGCTGCCTACTACCATCAGTCTCTTCCCAGGAAGTGCTATGCAGGCCGCGGAGAGTCGTGGTCGCCGCAAACGGCCTTTCATTCTTTTCGCGAATTTATGAATCGTATGGTACAATGGAATGTCAGAGGAATAAAGTGTGAGGAGAAGAGGAGAGAGTGATGGATGTATTTAGAAAGGTGCAAAATTTTGATTTGCTCGCTGTGACTGAACAAAGGATAAAGGAAACGGGTGAAAATGAGTGGTGGTGGTGTGAAATGTGTGTGTGCTGGTGTGGAAAGGAAGGATGGGAGAGAAGGATGCAATTTTGATGAGCGACCTGTGGTACAAAGAAAAGTGTAAGAAAATTTGTGTGTGTGATCCTAGAATTCTAAACTTGGGCTAAATTTTAGTTTCAAAGGGTAAGGTATGTGTGGTTGTGGACGTATGGGTCCATCTGAGGGAAAACGTTGAAGAGAGTACTATTTTTTGGGATGTTCTGGATTTCTGGATGGGGTGAGTAGGACTTCAGATTGATAGTGTGTGTTGGGGGACCTGAATGGTTGGATAGGTTGATCAAAATAGGTGGTTTTGGGGATGGCGGGAGAAGATGAGGAATATTAATTATGGTTAATTTACTTAAACTTAAAATGTGTGTAATAATACTTCTTTAAACACAAGAGTATCCATAGTATACTAGAGGTTGGTGGTAGTAGAGATGGTATCAATTAATGATGATTATTTGTGTTTGGTGAGAAGGAGGATGTGTGAAGTTGTGTTGGGAATTTAGTCAGTGAGGGGTTTTTAGGAATGGGGATTATCGGATCATTATGTGTTCTATTGTAAAATTAAGTTAGTGGGCTTGGATGGAGAGAAAGGTGATCCGAAAGGAGGGGGATGAGGTAATATTAGAGTGAGAAAGCTGAAGAGTGACAAAAAGGATAAGTATGTAAGAGCGTCGCATAGTAAATCGGTTGATGTGAACAAGGTTGAATAAGCGAGGAAATCTGGAGGGCAGACATGAAGGGAAGCAATTGTTTAGTAGTGCAAGAGGAAAGTTGGTGTGAGTGGCCGTAAAGAGGAATAAGATAATGTTACAGTGAATGGTGGAATGAAAGAGGTGATGAAAAGCGGTTAAAGGAAAAAAGAAGCAGTGGGTTGAAATGTACTAAAAGCAACTGATGAGTCCTCAAAAGAAAGATGCTGATTATATAAGGAGGAAAAAGAAATAACTAAAGGTGACATCCGTAGGAAGATAAACCAAGAGTAATGAACATTTGGAAGGAAATGAATAGGGACTACCAAGAATATGGAAGCTCTTCTGGAAAGGAAGCGCGAAAGGTTTAGAATGAAAATAAGGGGAATATCTTCATAAAATAATGAAATAGGGATGGTGCTCTTGTACTGATGAAATGGATGTGAGCGGGAGTGTGGACAAGAAACTTCGAAATGCACAATTTAACAGTAATGGAAGGGTGATAGTGAATGTAATGTGGTTTGATGTTGCGAAAAGAAGGAATGGTAAATTTGGGGGGATGGGGTTATTAGTAAGGAGGAGAGGTATAATGGGTAGGGTGAGAAAGTGAAGAATGGTAAATCTGCGGTAAGATGAAATTACTGGGTGAAATGGATCAAGAAGGAGGCGAAATTGGTGAGTTGATGGATTTGGCAAGTTGTGTAAGTAAGGCGGCTTTAGTAGAGGGTATAAGTTCAAGGGATTTTGGAGAAGAGCGGTTAATAGTGAACGCCTTATTATAAGGGGTAAGGGAAAAAGGGGAACTGCAGAAATTATGGGGAATAAGTTATTGAGTGTTTGTAGGGAAGATATATGCTGTGTTTTGGTCGAAAGAGTGCGGTCGAGTGACTGAGGATGATTGGTTAAAGAAAGTCAGGTGCGTTTGAGGATGGTAGAGGATGGTGTGGATCAAATTCTTTACATTGAAAAATGATTGAGAAATGAGGGAGAAGGATAAATAAAATTGTATTTAGTTTTATGATTTGCAACATGCGTAGATTGAGTTAATAGGGAGGCTTTATGGCAGGTGTTATCTGGGATATATGGTGTTTGGGTGGTAGGGCTTCTTGCAATGGAATCAAGAAGTATGGTATGAGAAGTGAGCGTGGTGTAAGAATAAATGGTGTCAATGGTGATTGTTTAGGATTTAATAGCGGTGAGACAGGGTTGTGTTATGTCTCCTTGGTTATCAATTTGTATATGGATGGGGTTATGAAAGAATTAGGTGGGGAATGGCGGAAATGGTTTGTTAGATGAGTCGAGAATGGAGATGGTGAGGGTGCCCTACCTATTATATGCGGATGATTTGTTTTTTTGTGGCGAATCTGAAGAGAGTTTGAGAGGATTGGTAGAGAGATTGGGCAGGGTGTGTAAAGAGGGGGGGGGCTTTGAAAGTTAACGTGATAAGTAGGTTATGGTTGGTGACGTGAGAGACACTCCTCGTGTGAAGCTTGTTAGAGGTGAAAGGCAGTGGAACAGTGTCTGAGTTTAATATTTAGGCGTATATGTTGGATGGAAGGGACGGAGTGATTGCAGAGTGCATTAGGAAAAGTTGTGAAATGGCAGGAAGGTGGCTGTGCATTAAATCGTTGGTGAATGTAAAGGGACAAGTCCTTGATGGTGCTAGGGTCTTACATAGGGGTATGTTAGCCTGTTTTATTGTATAGTAGTGAGAATATGCGTCTGAATAAAGAAGGTATCA
>JABUQX010052019.1:0-7500 GCA_015478945.1 Trachelipus rathkii
TATATATATATATATATATATATATATATATATATATATATATATATATATATATATATTAGGGATGGGTCGGATATCCGTATCCGGCCTATCCGCCAAGTTTGACTATCCGGTATCCGGCCGGATAACCGGATAATTACTTCCCTAGTAGGTTCTTCCTCGTTGGGGAAATATTCAAAATAATTTGAAAATTATATATATATATATATATATATATATATATATATATATATATATATATATAGTATATATATATATATATATATATATATATATATATATATAAGTTATATATATATATATATATATATATATATATATATATATATATATTGTTTAGACTTTCGGTGTTGGGTACCAATGTTATATTATTTTATTCTTCATTTATGTTTACTGTACAATACATTTTATCTGAAATTTGGTGGAGACACGTTTCATAAATTATATTCATTATAATTTAAAATTTAAGCTTAAGAAAATTTGTATAAAAGAAAAAGAATAAATTGTTGATTTCAAACTTTTATTCATGCATTTAAGCCTTTAAGTTTTTGTTAATTATTACTTATTTACAAAAACTTTAATAAAATACCAAATGCAAAAAATACTGATTTTTCTCGGGTAAGTTGCTACCAGAGGTACAAAGATGACAACGTCAAAATTTGTGACTTATAAATTTATTCCACTGCACCCACCTATTTTTTGGTAGTCCTCTAATTGCGGAATGCATCCGCAACATTTTTCAAATTATCGCAATTACGCAACCTATTTTGGTATTCCGCAATTGCGAAATTGCGGAATGTATATATATATATAGTGCAAGAGGGACACATATATATTTATATATATTATATATATATATATATATATATATATATATATATATATATATATATATATATATATATATATATATATATACAGGGTGTCTCACGAGTTATGTTACAGCGGTGTATCACCGTACGGGATGTTTAAGTATAAAAATGTGTAAGAATATAAGTTTGATTATTTAATTCATTAAGGAGGATTGGTGTCTTCGCATGCGCAATTCGAAAACCGCGCACAAACATGCGAATGTCGAATGGGATGATATATTATGGCTTCTGTGAAATGCACATAAAAATGAGGTGGGCTCTTCCTCGACATTATTTGATACGGTTGTTCGCTTCCACGCAATGTACCCATACAACTAGACGTCATCCGTAGACATCATGTGCCTACAACAGCCGAAACGTGTCAATATGAAATAATTGGGTTAAATACAATATGCATATCCAATAGTATTTAAAAATATCGATACAGCTAACAAAGGAATTAAATTAAAATACCTAATGCATACCCTTTTAGATTACATTGATATGTACTATGTAGTCTAATAAATACGGCCATGTGAATGTGTACAACCAACTAACAGCTATCATATGGAGGTTATGTCATAACCTACAAATTATGCATAATAAAGTGTAGTGAAACGTATAACTTCAGAGTGGTTTGTTTAGTCAGAGCCATATATTTGGAACATGCCACGTGACCAGTATAAGCAGGACGAAAAGCGTGACATGTTGGAGGTGTACATTACGCAAAACAGCAATGCTCGCAGAGCTGCTGCAGAATATGGACAACGTTATCCTCATCGATGACCGCCGTGGTGTGGTTTACTCAATAGTAGGATTATCGGGCCTTAGTTCTTCGAGGGAAATTTGACAGGACAGCGTAACCTCCATTTCCTGCAGACCATCCTTGTTGACCTCCTGAGTGATATACCTTTAAGAACACAACGAAGAATATATTACTAACATGATGGGTGCCCAGAACATAATGCAGCTATAGTGACGACCTACCTCGAAAGAACCTTTCCGGGAAGATGGATCGGAAGATCTGGTTCATTTACATGGCCAGCGTTCACCCGACTCTAACACCACTGACTACTTTCTTCGTGGGGTATCTAAACATACCGTGTACGCTGGGTTTAATGACCCAGTAACCTCGCCCGATGATCTTCGCTGTCAAATAACCAACGCATGTAGGGGAATCAACCCAGCTTCACTGTCATTGGCATGCAATGAAACCTGACGCCAGAGGGCTGAGGCATGTATTCGCGTGGATGGAGGCTTCATCGAACAACATTTGTAAATACTGTATGTACAAGTTGAAACGATCTGACGTTCTTCTCCCTTCTTGCATGCTGTGGATAAGATCATAGGTATAAATTTGTTATGATACTATTAATAAACGTTATTACATTGCATGTATCGATATTATGAGTTAGCTGTCTTGAATACCATTGCTTTCTTCAACCTTTTATTCACGTTTAAAACTATTGTTGGCAACATTGACGCGCTATGGGTACATTGAATGGAAACGAACAACCATATCAAAAAATGTCGAGTAATTTTTCTAACTTCATTTTTTTATGTGCATTTCACAGAAGCCACAAAAGTGTACATCATCCCATCTCGACATTCGGCATGTTTGTGCTGGTTTTCGTGGCTGCGCCGTGCGGCACAGACAGCAACGTAACATATCCTATCCTCCTTAATGAATTAAATAATCAAACTTATATTCTTACATCGCCATACTTATATTATCCCGCACGGTGATACAATCGCTGTAACATAACTGTGAGACACCCTGTATATAGAGATATATATATATATAGGTATAGTATATATATGAGATATATATGTGCTATATATATAGATATATATATATATATATATATTTGGGAGTAGAAGACAGGATTCTGATATTTTCTGAAGTCCAAAATCAATATATCGATATGTATATAATTATTAATTATAATATATAATATATATAATAATAATAAAATAATATAATATAATAATATATAATATAATATAGTAATATATAGACTTATATACTGTATATTATCAATATATTGATTTTGACTTAGTATTTTTCAGAAAATATGGAGTCCTGTGCTATAAATTCCTTTTTACCATTTACCGTATATAATAAACTGCCGGATATCCGACCGGATATCCGGATATCCGGTATCCGGTTTTAACTTCCAGCCAGATATCCGGTATCCGGCTAATTCACTATCCGGCCCATCCCTAATATATATATATATATATATATGATATATATTTATATATGGTAAGATATATATATATATATATATATATATATATATATATATATATATATATATATATATATATATATATATATATATATATATATATATATATATATATATATATATATATATATATTAATTTTTATGTCTTTGTAGGTTGGTTATTGATGAGAATGATAACAAGGAAAAAATTTATTAATCTGTCAGACATTTTATTTGTTATTGGCCGGGTAGACCAAGTCTGTATAAAAAGTTGTATTATTGTTTACATAGTGTAATAATTATTAATTTATTTATTTATTTATTTACACTAATCATATTTGTCTAATGAATTAATTTACATTAATGGAATTATAAAAGGGACTGTTTAAGGGAGATGGAATAAAGGTTATTATGGATTCTTAAGGGGACGTTGCGCGTAAGGATTCCTAACAACACTAATGTAATTTTTTTGGGATAAATTATAGACCATTCCAGAAAGAGGAAAGATTTCTCGACAATATTTGTTTTGATGACATATGCAAAAAGGTGTTTAGATTTTGTGTAATTTCTTCCCAAATATCATGAGTCAGTATTTTTAACATTTTTAATCAGCAATTTTTAACAGTGAATTTCTGCTGAACTACAAAAGATTTTTGCAAGCGGATTTCACTGAAATACTTGCCATAGGCATATGTTTTATGAAATAACTCACAAATAGTAGCAATATATAGAGAAAAAAAAATTTATTTTGATTTTTTTGCTAAATCTCAACATTTTTTTTTCCATAAAATTTAAAAGTTTTATGAAATATGCCAAATGTTTTTATATTTGCATGAATCATACATCAAAATGTAGTTCAATGCATACAAAATTGAAAACAAAAAAGAAAAATATAAAATAGTGTTGGATTTTTTGTTATACCCCGAGATAGCAGCTCAATGTAAAAAAAAGTTTTTTTTAGTAAAATAGTCAAGAAGTTGAACTGTGAGCAGTGGCCAAACCGTTGGGTATACAACAAATTTATATAAATGAAAAAATGTGTATCTCACCAATTTTTACAAGTTGTAAAAATTTAATTCTAATCAGATGAATAGTAAAAATGTTATATGCCATCAATTATTTGAATTTTTCTTTTTTTTCTTTTTTTTGGCAACTAAAAAAGAAAAATCGTAATAACTTTTTTATTATATATCCGATTAATACGAAACTTTCAGAGCATGTATAATTAGAAAGGATACACATATTGTGTTAAAATAAATTTTTTGTATACCAAACGCTTTTGCCGCTGTTCATGGGAAAACTTATAAATTTTAAAATGTTTTCCTGCGAGTAGTAGCAAAACCATTGGGCGTACAGAAAATTTATCTAAATAAAAGATGTGCATATCGTCGAGTTATAAAGGCCATAAAAATTTTATTCTTATCAGATGAATAATAAATATGTTGCGTGACACCAATCATTAAAAAAAAAAATTGGCAACTCAAAAATAAAAAATCATAAAAACTTAATTATTATTTATACGAATCAGTTTGAAATTTGCAGAGCGATAGCGTCGGGAATGGTAGAATTTTTTTGTTTAGAGAAAAATTTTTGTATACCAACCAATTTGGTCGCTGTCATGGGAACTTTCAAGTTTTCAAAAGTTTTTCTCGTGAATCAGGCGGCAAAACTGTTTGGGCATACATATATTAATCTAAATAAAATATGTATATCTTGTAGGTACACAAGCTGTGAAAGTTTCATTGCAATCGAGTAAATATTAAAATTTACACGCCACCAGTTCCAATTTTTTTTTTTTTTTTTTTTTTTTTTTTTGCTTTGACAAACATTTCCATAATTTTTTTTTCTATATTTTTATGTTACAATGAAGCCGAAACTTTTAGATTCATATACTATAGGCAAGGTTTTCATTTTTTTGTTAGATAAATGTTTTGTAACTCAAGGGGTTTGCCGCTGCATATGGGGAAACTTTTGAAAATTTAGAAATTCCCATGCACAGAAGCAAATTCGTTCTCCATACACAGGGTATTTTAATCAGCATTAGGTGGGCTTGGAACAATACTTGCTCGAAAGTTTCATCTCCGATCCATAAATAATAAAAAGCGTTATCGGGATTTTTTCATTTATGAACTTACAAAATTGAATACCCCCCCGTATCCCTTTAAATTTTGAACAAAAATTTTTTTTCCTGTTAAAAAAACCAACCCTTCAAAGGCATAAAAATCTACACTAGAAGTGTTAAAAACCTAAAAATCATAGAATTGATGATTTCACCCTCAAAGTTAGAAATACCATACGTGCAGACGTCCCTTAAGTATTCGTTTGAGGAACTATTATTATACGTGTGGACTTTTAGATTATTGGGAAACAGTTTATTTTGATTGGAGAGATGGCTTATACTTGGCAAGTTTTAAATAATGCTGAGGAAGGAGACTTAATTAATGTTTAATACAAATAGTCATATATCGTTATTAATAAGTACCAATTAGTACAGTACTTAATTGTTTCAAGTGATACTAAGAAAAAAAAATATTTCTTTCTCTAACCTTTTTTCTGGGAGGATCACTATATTTAGTTGTAGGAGAGTATTAATATAAAATATAATTATTTTTATTATGAGCTTTGTTATCATTGATTATATATATATATATATTATTATATATCTTATATATATTATATATATATATATATATATAATATATATATATACTATGATATAGTTATTCTTTAATAGTATTATATTTATACCAAAACTTTTTATCTTATTTTTTAGACCTTAGGTATTTTGCGGCTACTTTTCACTTTTTATGCGAATTAAACATATTTGGACGAATTTTTTTAATTAGAACTAAATGTGAAAACTGTGAAGCTTTAAAAATGTCATAACTTGTTTTTACATAGGCCTATATATATATATATTATATTATATATATATATATATATATATATATAATATATAATTATATATATATATATATATAACCTATATATATATATATATATATTATATATATATTATAATATTATATATATATATTATAATATTATATATAAATATATATATATATATATCTATTATATATATATAGGCTATATATAAATTTGGATATTTTAATATTTTTATATTTATTTATTGATCTGGGGTGAGGTCTTCAGCCCCCCCTCTATAATCATACATTCCCGCTAAAGCGGGGTGCCCCTCTCACTCGTTCGAGGGTCTGCAAGTTAATTCTTTTTAAATAAAAATACCCCCATAAATTACTAATAATATTAAAATAAATTGAAAATAAAATAAAAAAAGAAAAAAATCAAATTCATCTTAAAGTATATATATAATAATAATAATAATAATAATAATAATAATAATAATAATAATAATAATAATATAATATAATAATATAAATAAAAGCTTTACAAAAAATTGCAACGAAAAAAACCATTATTAAAACTAATAAAAGAAGAGTTTTATATTCTTTTCAAAGTTTCGCACATTTTTATATTTAATTCTTAACTCGTTCGAAAGTATTTGATAATGAATTGAAAGAATGAAATTGTTGGCCGCGAAAATACTAAGGGCCGATATTTTTTAAAGTATTTAAATTTCAAAATATATCCTACTTAATAGAGCATCATAGTCACCATTTCACTACAGGTTTCTGAGCAACCCATCACGACTGCTACTCGCGAAATTTCTGCATTTTAATCCTAGTAATTAATCATGACACACATTAAATCATTTTGATACATTATTAGTTTAACGCATTCCTAAAAAAATGTAAATATTTTATTCTAGTGATTAAACCATCACAAACAAAGATAAAACTGATTAGTTATCAAAACTTTAAAACTATTTTTCTAATTAATTTAGATATTAGCTAGGTTTTATCCCCATTTAGGCTAATTAAAACAGCAGATAAGAATTACTTCAATTTAAATCTATTTAAATGCCTATATATTTATATATATTATATATTATATATATATATATATATATATATATATATATATATATATATATATATATATATATATATACAAACTGGGAATAAGAAAAATAAACTATGACAAAAATTTAAAGACTATAAATCACAGTTTAAAGCTTCAGAGACAATATGGGCCTAGCTTTTGTAGGCTCAATCGAAACAGTTTGGACTTACACATATGTATGGTATATATAAGAAATCTTCATAAAATATAATCCATTCTGAATATGATAAAGTCAAACTTAAAATAAGGTCGATAGAAAGATAAATTTAGCTACCGAATCACCCCTCCGAAATTACATCAATTTTCTTTAATAACAAACATCGGCTTTTAAATCTCTTAAAACAAAATCGTAAAACACTAATTAACAATTCAAGGATCATTTATGCAACGAATATTTCATTAAAACATATAAATATTTACAAGTTAAATAA
>JABUQX010052019.1:12500-15000 GCA_015478945.1 Trachelipus rathkii
CAAACCTTGATGGCTTTTTAATTACTGATCTGTCTCTTAATTGTTTTGTGCTTACTATTCTATCTTGTTCTTCTATTTCTGAATCAGATTCTATTTCTGTATCAGATTCTATTTCTGTATCAGATTCTGTTTCTGTATCAGATTCTGTTTCTATATCAGATTCTGTTTCTGTATGTGATGAGTTTAACCTAATTATAGATGTACTGTTATCAATTTCTGTATTTTTTCTATTTGATTCTTTCTTTTTATTTTCTTTTTCTGATTCTATCTCATCTGATATTGAAGTTGAAAGTTCTTCTTTTTCAAATACTACATCTCTGCATCTAAACACAAAATTATTTGCTTGATCATATATTCTGTAGCTTTCATCTCCATCATAACCAATTAACACACCTGATTTTGCTTTTGGGTCTAACTTTCTTCTTTTCTGATCTGGAATCCACCCACTGCATGCTGTTCCGATTACACGTAGATGCTTGATTCTGGGCTTTCTATCATACCAGATTTCAAAAGGCGTTTTCCCATCAACAGTAGATTTTCCAGTTCTATTTATTATATATGCTGCTGTGTTAATTAATTCTGCCCAACACTTCTGTGGAAATTTTACTTTTGAATACATAAGTGATCTGGCCGCTTCAACTAGCGTTCTATTTTCTTTTTCCACTCTATTTTGTTGTGGAGTATACGGAGCCGTTAACCTTTGTCTTACACCATATTTATGTAAAAGCTTTTTAACTAACTTATTATTAAATTCTAAGCCATTATCACTTAAAAATTCTCTGATTGGATGTCCTTGTACTTTTGCTTCTTCAAGTACTTGCTCCAATTTTTCTACAACTTCTGATTTTTCTTTAATAAAATATACAAATCTCATTTTTGAAAAATCATCTTTGAAACATACAAAATATTTATAACCTGAGTTTGATAATACTTGAAATGGTCCACAAACATCTGCAAATAGCAATTCTCCTTGCTTAGTACTATTTGGTCTTTTTCCAAAATTCTGACGATGCATTTTTCCATTTATACATCCTGTACAATTTCTGTTATCAAGGTGAGTTTCAATATTTAGTTCTCTTTTGATCAGATTTCTTATGTGTCTTCTATCCTGATGTCCCATTCTTTCATGATATAACTGTAATAGATCCTTTTCTTCAAGTGCATTTATTTCTGGTATATGGGAGATTTTAGCTTTCATTGCAACTTTGAATAGCCCTTCCTTTGGTTTACGATAGCCATTAAAATAGGCTTTTTTGTCTACCATAAAACTACATACACTTGGTTCAGATATAAATTCACTATTTGGATGCTTATCATGAGCTGCCAATACTGAAAATAAATTTTTCTTAATATCAGGAACATACCAAACATCATTCAAAAATAATTGAGATATTTTTCTATCTACAACTGATTCTACTTCAATTGTTCCATATCCTAACACATTTGCTTCCTGACCATTTGCTGATTTTACCTTGACTGAATGCTCGAATTCATTAAAAGTTTTAAAATAACTTTTCTCATTTGTTATGTGTTTTGTAGCGCCATTATCAAAATACCAATTTTCTCTATCATTTTCTTCGGAAATAAAAACTTGTTCATCTACCGCTAACATAAAAGCATTAACTTCTGTTTTAGCTTTTGAATTTTCTTTATTTTCAAAATTTGCATTTCTTTCTGGCTTTATTTTTCTTTCTGGTCTACCATCTGCAATCCATTTTCTGCAATTTTTGATCCAGTGACCTTTTAAATGGCAGTAATTACAAGGAAATTTCTTCATTTTATCTTTGGTACTACTTTCTCTGTAGTTTCCTTTTATTGTTAATGCTTCTTGATTTTCTGACTTAACCTTTGATGCCAACTTATTTGCTTCTGTGCAAAGCCAAGTTACCAAATTATCTATACTTCTTTCTTTTCTATTACTATGAATCATGAGCCATGTAGTTTGGAAATTTGAATAATCCTTTGGCAAAATTTCAAAAATCTTACATATGAGAAATATCTCTGGCAATGTACCTTCATTCTTCTCTTGAATTTTGACAATTTCTTCCTGAAGATTACCCCAGAGCTGTCTTATTGAAGATAAATTTCCAGCCATGTCTAATTTCTCATTCCATTTGTAAGAAAAAAACTGTGAACAAACATCGTAAACTTTGTTTTCTTCAACTCCTGCAAAAAGATTGTGTAGTTCCTTCCATACTTCATCTGGCTTCAAAAGATTCCTTATTTGACTTCTAATACTTTGGCTTGAGGTTGAAACCAACAAAAACATTACATCTGATTGAGTTTTGTTGAATTTGTCTAATTTCTTTTTGTATGCATTTTTCTCTTCAACTGTTGCTGTAGTACTGGGTTCTTGTGGCTTTTCTAATTTACCATTGATTGCTTCTATTGCATCTGGTATACCACTTAGCCTTATTTGCATAAGATGCTTCCAATCTTCCCAGTTTGCCTTACCTTGTAGTGAATCAATTTTCTGCATTGAGAAATCCATATTTAACTA
>JABUQX010052020.1:0-7500 GCA_015478945.1 Trachelipus rathkii
CAGAGAGAGATCGTAACGATTTCTAGGTCATGTGGCTGTTCATCTAGCATGTATATAATCATTAAGGACAGAGGACTCTTAATGTAAAGGTTCTCCAAGATTTTCCTGTCGCAAGTATCAGTAAGGAATAATGATTGTTTAAAGATCAAAAGATAAGGGGGAGCTGTAATCGTTGATGGGATGAGGCAGGGTTCATTTTCTTCAGCTAAATCCTTCTTTCCTCATTCATTCTTCTAAAAACTAAATCTTTCTTTCTTATATCCATGAGTTCGATAACCTGCTTGTTCTCATGGCATTTCAGGCTAGAGACGTGGGTCTATCCGGGGGTGGAAAAAATTCTTCGTTCCGCTATCACTGTCGATAATTTTCATTCAAGCTAGAAATCTTTGCGGATGATCTCTTAGACGAGCAAAGCGAGCTTCATCAAAGGAAAGTGCGTAACCTTTTCCTCTCGCGCTCTCTCTCATCTCGCACACTCTCTCACTCTATCAGTGGTGCAGATCTCATTTCCTCCTCTTATTCGATCTGATCATTGTGTTGCTATTTCTCCAACTGAAAGGCTAATCTCTTCGGCCTTCGCTCAACTAAATTCTCTGTGTCTCAATACTATCACTTTCCCACAGTGTTGGAAGCACGCAATGTCCAACCTATTCCGAAAAGGAAGCCGTCTGATCCTTCTAACTACGCCTTAGCTCTCCTTGTCAATTCTATAAGGTCTTTGAAAACACTTCTTAACATCACTTCTTAGATCATAAGTGGACAACTCATTCCGATCGCCATACGGCTCTCGTTGGCAACGAAGTCGATCTGGCGATATACATTACTATCTAACACCGATTTATGGTGTTTCGCTCTTAGGAAAACGGTGAGACATCGCGTGTGGTGCTGTGACATATCCAGTAGCATTTGATTGAGTATGAACGCGTCACTGGCTCTCCAAGCTCCTCTTTGGGTTCAACTTATCTTGCTTACTTATGTCATAGCTTTCTTTCAAAATCGCTCAATTTGGCTGTTGTTAATGGGGCGATTTCTTTCTTTTTCGTCAATAGTGGTGTTTCTTCAGGAAGTTTTGTTTATCTCACTGCTTTATTCTGACTCTGTTCCATTATGATCTATGCTCCCTGCGACGGCTCTAACTCTGATCCACGCGTGATCTCCGATGAAGACTCGACGGCCTTCAGTCTGTTAACTGCAGTGATCAATTCTACTGGTGCCTCTTTTACTTCTAGAATTGCCTCTCGTCTGTAGATCTTTTCAGTGTTTATTCTCATGCTGGATGGGATAGAGAATAACTTTGGGAAAGTTCTTCTGTTAAGAGACACCAGAACTTCTACAAATCCCTTCGCGTCCAAAATAACCTTTCTAAACTTTCCCTAATCTCTTTCGCACGGTTCTGCAGTAATTTCTGTATGACCAATCATATTAAATCTTGGCCCATAAAACGAGGGGAACAAACAAAATGATGACTTGAAACCTCAATACATTACAATGCAACGATTGCTAAGGAAGCGATTCAACAGAACTGGAAGTTTCTGTTTAAGAAACTGTGAGACTTTCCTCTTTATCCTAGTTGCTCAGCTATAAACATGAGAAGGGTCCCATCGCGCCATAGAGTACTGGAGTATGATTCATATCTGGAGAGGGGCTCTGCTTTCACCCGCTTTTGGATAGGGTCGAGCACGGCAAAAAGGCTTATAAACTGTTCTGTACTTTCCAGTTCACTTGAACCCTCTATCTTGCGGAGAGATGTTGGTGGCTTTATCTCTATCCTATAAAGGTACGCAGCGGCAAGGTGCTCGAGGGAACATTATCACTCGCGTACCACCACACTTAGAGACTACTTCGTAACAAGGGGTGCTGTAACTGCGCACGAGTATTGTGTTGACATAGGTAACTCAGGCAGTTTCGCTGTGGTGCTTCCTTCTTTCCCACACCTCTGTTTGTGGAATTCTCTTACCATCTTTGTATTTCCAACTGAATTTAATCTCCTCACTTTAAAGCTGCGTCTGTGCTCATTATGCGTAATTTTGCGCTAGAGGGTGAACTTTTGAGAGTCCTACACCCCCTCCTTGATAGGGCTCTGACCGTGGGTGGTGGTTTTAACAGAAAAAAATAGTCGTGTTATAAACACATGTGTGCAAAATAAACGTAAATCACTTTAAAGTACATCCAAAAAACATATTAGATTATCATAGAAAAATCGTAACTCTCTGCAACATTACAGCTAGATGAATATATTCGAACCACACAAATTTTGACTTTTCAAACTTAAATTTTACCTTTAGACTTCTAGTACTCACACACACAAAAATCTATCATAGCTCTCTACCAACATTACTCATCAGAATTGCAAATCTTCTATCCCCTCATTCTTTCCACAGCAACACACACATTCACACCACACACTCATTTTCACCGTTTCCTTTCATCTTTGTTTCAGTCACAGAGAGTAAATCAAATTTGCCCTTTCTATACATCCATCACCTCTCTCCTCATCTCATTAACATTTATTCCGTCCTACATTTCATATAACAGCAATACGGACTTCATACATTTTCGCCCGAAGGATAGACAGGGCGCTTAACATGCGATCCACGACTATCTCGCTAGCATGCATTAGCATTCCTGGAAAAGATAAGTGGTAGTAGGCAGCAAACCTAACTACCACCATTCCTTAGTCCGGCCTTCTACGACACACAGAATACGATGTGGGCAATTTTTTCTCCTACACGTATGGATATAAGGGATAAGGGATGTCTGTAAGATGGTTGTCTAGAAGAGGGTGTGGATATAAGTATGTGTATATGAATATGTTGTCTGAGGATGAGTGTGGATATGAACAGCATAACAAGAAAGGCGAACCATTAGGCATTGGATGTCATAAATACCATAAGCAAAATGGGTATATATTATAAATTATATATATATATATATATATATATATATATATATATATACTATATAATATATATATAATATATATATCATATAATATATATACGGTATATATATAATTATGTATTATTATTATATTATTTATAATTATTATTATTAGTTTTAATTTTCAAAATTCTTAATATTTGTTCAATTATTCGGCAAAATAATCGGCAGAAAAGATTTGCCAATGACGCATAGACGATTGAAAAAAAAAAATTATGCGATTTTTGCCGATGACGATTAATCGTCCCATCACTAATATATATATACTAATATAATATATTTATATATATATACTATATAATATATATATACTATATATATATATCTATATATATATATATTATATATAGATATATATAATATATATATATATTAATATATTTTAGCAACCTTACTTACTGCCGAATTTTACAATATTTTTAATAAAAAACATTTATCGTTGTTTCATAATATCATTCTTGTTTTACGTTCATAAAAAAAAAAATTTTTTTTGCTTGATTGTCTTACCACACTTGCCTGCTAACAGTAAATCGGTAAAACTTCTGCCGGAGCACGTAAATTTTGCATTTTTATATAGGGTTATGATTAAGTGAAATATGATGGTAGCCTGAAACGACGTGAAGGTAACTGAAGGTCTTTGACGCCCAGAATTTTAATTTTTATGTTTTTTTTTTTTTAATTTACGCAGCACCGGGTGTCACACGATAATGTGCGACATTGGTCCATGTCTCACACATGTGTGCGACATGTCGCACACATGTGTGCGACAGACCCTGTCGCACATACATGTGTGACATCTATTTCCTAATGTTTTTTTATATTTCAGAGCTCAAATTGCGCAATAATTATAAAATTTTAGAGATATTAATAATTGAATAATAATAATAATAAAAAAAAACAAAAAAAAAAAATGTATACACCACCTAACTGCTCCCCGTGCGTGCCGGTTAGCATGGAATTCATAATGCTTATGATATATTATTTTATAGTATATAATATATACATAATATATATATAAATATATGATATATATCTAATATTATATATATATATATATTATTCCCCATTTCATAATGAACGTAAACTAGAACGTATAACCGACGGGCAGCAAGAACTGTATACAAAAGTTTCCTTAGGCGCAGCGCTATCTTTTGAGCATAATATAATTGACATTGTTTGTCTCACAGATTTGTGCAACGAGGCCTCTAACGAAGTACTGTGTCGCACAAATATAGTGCGACGAGGCATGAGGAAATGAAAATATCAAGATCGGGCACATGATGATAGTGGGACATGGCAGTCAAAGTGTTAAATTTATATATGAGGGGTTTTGGCAAGCACTGTTACTAGTACTTTAACTGGGGCCATAAAATATAAAAAAAATAACGATTATTCGAGAGAATGTCAATATTTCGTCATAATCTTTTAAAACTCAACTATTAGGTACACTGCATTTCAAGTCTATATATGCTGTGCATGAGTTTCATCAAAATTGGTTATGCCGAGACTCTCATTTACTATTACTGAAAAAAACATATTTTGAGTTCCTATAATTTATTATAAATAGAATATAAATATAGAGACAGTAAAAGCCACATGGACCTATCAATTAGACTGTCCCAAGCAGTCACCAAAATGTATACATAGGCCCTATATATACAACCGCAAAACCCATCAGCACCTTAAGACTTGTCAAAATATATATGCTAAGAGCTTTAATGCACACAATTACAGAAATTACATATATACGCTACATAGGTTAGGTTCAGTTTGGTTAGATTACAACTAAAAACTGTTTTTAGCAACCAAAATCAATTAGACCATCCTCATGCAATTAATATATTTAAGGAAAAAGAAGCAAACATGCAGGCTATATATATGCATGAATGCATTGTCTGTTATTCAATATAGGGCCTATATACATAACTTCACTTGCACGTAATATATACTACAACGTATATGAAAAATAATGTATATATGATTACAATATAACTAATATATTATATATATATATATATATATATATATATATATATATATATATATATATATATATATATATATATATATATATATATAATTATATATATATATATATATATATCTAAAGCAAATGTAAAAATTATATATTATATATGATCAGCGTCTGTTATAGCCGTCATATGTATCTTAAAAACTATTAATGCTACAGTAAAACGGAATACATTGCTGGAATCCTGGTCCAAAGTAGGCCCTGAAACTGAAAAAAAAAAAAAAATTATACTCAAAAACTAAAAAAGGCACAGGCAAAATGGAATACATTTTTGGAATCCTGGTAAAATTTCACATAAAGAAAGTAAAAAAACAAAAAAAAAAAAATTATTGTTTAATATTATTTAATAATATTATTAGGCCTATTTAGAGCCTTTTATTGGTTTATCGTTAAAATAAATACTCTATTAATTTTTTTTTTTTTTTTTTACTAAAAAATACCCCAAGGGTATACCGCACCGATGGCAGGAGTCGGGGTCTCTTCTCGGCCTTCCGGGGAACTACGGGGTTTGGACTAATTCCCCCCTCGGGGAGGGTCTCCGGAACCCCGCTCTTTGGTATTTGGGTGTCGCGGGGGTTCTCCGCCCTCCCCTAACGGGTATGGAAAACGTCCCCCCCTTGTTCCTCTCGGCTCGAGCCCCTAGTGTGCCAGTATACACAAATCCCTAAAATAGAAAGTCTATTTATTTTAAACGATAAACCAATAAAAGGTCTCTAATAGGCCTTCTAAATTGCTTAAAAATTATTTAACAATAATTTTTTTTTTTTAATTTTTTTTTACATTTTCTGATGTGAAATTTTACCAGGATTCCCAAAAATGTATTCACTTTTTTTTTACCTATTTTAGTTTTTTTGAGTTATAATTTTTTTTTTTTTTTTTTTTTTTCAGTTTCAGGGCCTACTTTGGACCAGGATTCCAGCAATGTATTCCGTTTTTCTGAGCATTAATAGTTTTTTAAGATACATATGACGGCTATACTAGAACCTGGCCTATATATATATATATATTAATATATATAATAATATATATATAATATATATATAATATATAGTATTTTTTATTAAATTAATATATTAATAAAAACATATATATAGTTTTTATTTTTTTCGTTTCTTGTCTTTGTCTGCCGCGTTCTAGCCACCTAGGGCCTCCCTCATCCTATGGCCGCCATAGGCTATATGTATGATTGCATTGTCTGTTATTCAATATAGGGCCTATATACATAACTTCACTTGCACTTAATATATACTACAACATGTATACAACACTCCTTTTTATTTATATATGATTATATGAAAGAAACGTAGTTAAAAATCAATTAGCAAACAAAAGCACTCCGCGCGTACATATTGCCGGCAAAATTCAAGAGGGCGCCTTGTGGATCCTCAGACTGTGTGGATGAAATTTTTTTGCACATGTCAATTTAGAAAATTTACCCATAGTTAGCGAAATTTTTACCAACCACAGACGTTAAAATATTTGTTATTGACGAAGGGAAAATAAATTTTGTCACCGGTACCAAATTTTTTTTAGGCTTATGACACTGAATCAAAAATTTTATTCTAAGGAGCATAAATTATTTTTCAACTTTGCCAAATACCATGACATAATTTAAATTTAACATAAAAATTAACTTTTGCGGTCGATTGATCAAAATATTTGGCCATGCTGACCAAATTTTTTAATTATTTTACTTAGTTGACACTTTTTTGTCGCATTTACATAATTTCCGGTAAAAGTGAATGCTTAAAAATTGTACTCGATAGTTTAGTCAAACCTCTGAAATATTTTGTCACAAATAAATATTTTTTCATAAATAGTCAACTTACGCTTTAACCTTAATTTAACAATACTACCATTAATTCCTGGCACTTTTATTCCAAACTTCTCCGAGTTTGCGTATTACAAACGTCTCTGCGTTTATTTATTCCAAACTTCTGCGAGTTTATTTATTCCAAGATTCTCCAAGTTCATCAATGAGGAAACTGATTATTCTATGCGACCTATATTCTATATTGACCCGATATTTTCAGCTTCACTTCTCAAAGTTATAAAAGTTGAATCTTGATTTGGATCTGGCTCCAACCCCTAAAAATGTCAAATAAAATACCTGATAAATAACTTTTCTTTTCAAACTTAAATAAACAAATTTAAATTTACTAACTCGCTGTTAAATGACGGTTTTCTTTCCCCCCCCCTCTTCTGGTGTAACTTTTTTCCTTTTTCTCAGTTGTAACCAACCCTTGACCTTCTAACTGTTGTTAACTTCTTGAGTTTTTATAACAACTAACTTTTCCTTTCGACTTTCTTACTGACTCACCTTTGTCTCCATTTTCTACTTGGTTCTATTAATCTATTACATACCTTCCCCGCTCAAGTTTGTATTCTAACAAACTTACAAGAACGAAACCTCCGAACGAGAAAAAACAAAAAATATAAGACCAAAACAAGTTATAATAATTATCATTTACTCCTTTTAAAATAATGTTTATAGTGGTACCAATAATATAATAAAACCTAGCACCCGA
>JABUQX010052020.1:15000-22500 GCA_015478945.1 Trachelipus rathkii
TGGCCTGGAGCTTCACTGGGTATGAATCTGGTAGAAAATACTGTATGTGGGACAAAGAGAGAAGTGACAAAGGATGCCATTACAACTAAAACTCAGCTGATTGAGAAGCTCATTCTGTCTGCAAACCACCTACAGATGCAGGAGACCATTCAATCAATGCATCAATAGCATGCCAAGGCATATCAAAGCTTTAATAATCACAAAAAGGGGTACAACAAAATATTGAATATGACTTTTTTCCTTGAATGACAATACTTTGGTAAAAAATGTAGAAATAAAGATTTAATATTACCAGACCTTTTACTCAAGTTTTCATATTACTATAATTTGTAAATTTTAGACATGTGAAATCTAATTACCAACATCTACTCGAAACATGCAAAATAACAAAAATTCAAGGTGTGTCTAATAATTTGTCCAGGGACTGCATATGATAGAAATCTGAAGGAGGGTAGTACCAGTATTCCAAAGGCACTGAATTTGATTTTTAAGTGATCTATAAGATTTGGTGAAGTACCAGACAACTGGAAAAAGTAATACTAGGGCCTTCCACATATTAAACTTTATTTGAAATCACAACGTTTTGGAAATCGTAATTTGAAATCACAACGTTTCGGAAATCGTAATTTCCAATCATCAGGTGAAACACTATAAAAAAAAAACATAATAATTTTAAGTATAAAAAAGGATCTATAAAAATTTTAAGTGACTAATTACTTTAATTAATATAGTAATAAATATATATAGTAACGGTACAACATTAGAATTAATCCATACACAAATCAAAGTTCACATATACACAGGATGGATCATAATCATAAGAAATATAAAACGTCCGCTCTCCATCAGTAAATGACTTAGATTATACAAAATAAAAGCAATTAAATGATTCAAAATTCTGTATTAATGGTAACTAAATTAAAATGGAATATTAAATACATCTCCAAGTTTCATATTAACGAATGTAAACAAACAAACAAACTATATTTAAAGAGAGTTAAATTAGTTGTAGTTTAAATGGGCCTGAATCACTATTAAGAGAAGGTTTAATGTTGTGAATATATAAAGCTTCCAAAATATGCAAGTTGCTTGGTGAATTACTTGTTTGTGTTAATATATTGAAATTATTGTAATTAAAGGTATGGTCTTGAGTATGTGAGTGGTCTCTAATAGCGGAATGGGAAGGTGAATTCAACCAAGCTTTGGTACGAGTAGAAATGCCTCTGTGCTCGTCGATCCTCACGTGGAATTGGCGCGAAGTGCTGCCAATGTAGATAGCATTACAGCTATCACAAGTAAATTTATAAATTATTGAGGATCGAAGAGCTGCAGGGACATGGTCCTTATGGTTGCAAAATGAAGAGATCATGGACGAAGTTGTGAATACTAAATTAACGTTCAATTGGGGAAAATAGCACTGCAAAAAGGAGGATAATTCCAAACTGCATTTCATATATACAAACTGCATTTCAAAGCTGAATACGTTATTGGCTTGGGTGTGTAACGAGAGTTCAAAATATCCTTTATATATTTATGGACTAATGAAACGGGGTAACAATCATCTTTAAAAAAAATTGAGAGAAAATTAAATTCTTCATGCATGAGTCGGAAATTAGAACTAAGATGATAGGCTCTATATATTAGAGTTTTAATACTGTTGCATTTATATATAAGTGGAGTATGACTAAAGAAATTTAAACCTTGACCCGAAAAAGTTTTTTTACGATAAACATTTATGGTAAAATTTACATCTGTTTTTTAATTAACATATCCAAAAATGGTATGGTGCCGTCAACTTCTTCTTCTTTTGTGAAGTTAATATTATTTAATTGTGCGTTTAAATAATTAAAAAAGGGAGTATTTCATTTGTTTGAAAAAAGTAAAAATGTGTCGTCCATGAATCTTTTGTAATGAACTGGTCTAAAGGAGGGGGGACATTTCTGTAACCAAATCTTTTCATAATGACTTAGGTATGAATTGGCAAGGGTGGCACTAAGTGGAGAACCCATAGCTAAGGAATCAGTTTGTTGGTATTTGTTAAAAAAGAAATACGTATCCTGGGTAGCTAAATTCAGTAAAGTTTTAAATTCAGACCTGGTGAAGCCATGAAATTCGCTATTTAAATGAAAAATATCTTCCAATAGAAATTCAATTGCGTCTTTTATAGGAATATTTGTATACAAGGACTCTACATCAAAACTTGTCATAAAAAAATTATTCAAATTAATGCCTAAAAGCCAGTTTTTAGAGATGTAGGAATTTTTTATTGTGTAATCATTAGTGGCAAAGGGGGTCAAAAGAGGTACTAGGAATTTTGCTAATCTATAGTTATGAGTATTAAAGGCAGCCAGGATGTGGCGGATGGGGATATTAACTTTATGTATCTTAGGGAGTCCATATAAAATGCCTGGGGAAGAGCCATGAGAGTACAATTCATTAAATAATGTTTTATCAATCTTATTAGCTTTTAACAATTTACGTAGAAAACGGTTAATTTTTTCTTCTAGGTTAAGTGACAAAATTAATGGGTCTTTATTCAAAATTGGGATAAATTTGGTTGTGTCAGAAATGATATCAAGAATTTTACAAATATAATCAGCCTTATCTAAGAGTACGACGCCCAAACCTTTATCCGGTTTGCAAATAATTGTTGAATGATCATTCTTGATTGATCTTAATGTAATTATATCTGCCTTTGAAATATTTCTTCTAATTATGATCCATCCTTGTAAATATGTGAACTTTTGATTTGATTATGGATTAATTCTAATGTATACCGTACTATATATAATATACTATATTAAATTTAAATAATCAGTCACTTAAAATTTTTTTTATAGAATTTTGTATATATACTTAAAATAATTATTGTTTTATTTTATAGTGTATTCACCTGATTATGGAAATTACGATTTCCGAAACGTTGTGATTTCAAATAAAATTTAATATGTGGAGGGCCCTAGTATTGCTTTTCCTATTCAAGTTGAAATTCCCATCCCATAGAAGCTGGACTGAATATATATATATATATATATATATATATATATATATATATATATATATATATATATATATATATATATATATATATATATATATATATATATATATTATATATATAAAATATATCTATCAATATGGACAATAGACGTAGAGTTATAATTAATGATATTATTTAACCCCTGGAGGCGACACAAATTAAATGAATTAACGAGATTTTTATTAATTCTTATGCACTAATTTATATGAACACAGAATTATTTTTTCACAATTAATATGCTTTAAATTTAGTTGTAAGAGTCCGAGCTTTCGTTCCCGTGGCGGGTAACATCTTCAGGAACTGATGAGCAAAGTGAAATGATGATAAGATTACAATTCTGTATTCTGGCAACCTGGTTAAAAATTAAGAGGAACAGAGTATTTGGTTAAATTAGTTTGAGGTAATTTTTAAGTTTGTTAGATTTGTTTATATGTAAATTGGTAATGTCGTCTATGAAAGGGTTTCCAGTTTGAGTATTGTAGTTTTGGGTATTTTTTATTAAAAAGGACTCGGTTATTTTTCTTGTTGTGGTATCTTTTATGGGTATTATGAGTTTGGAAGATGTGATGTTAATTAAGTGATTGTAGTTTTTTCTATGTATGGTTAATGAGGAGGAAAGTTTATCAGTCATGTTTATGTTTATTGATACGTGTGTCAAAATTGTTGGTTTCATCGAAGTAGTGTTTATTGCAGTTTAGGCAGGGGATTTTATAAATGCCGGAATTTAGATTGGGATGTGAATTTTTAGGTTTAAGTGCGTGTTTGAGAGTTATGAGGTTGGACTTTGTAGTTAGTATGGAGTTTGGTATATGTTTTTTAAGTAATTGTGTGTTTACGTTTGGTATAGGTAGTATATTTGTATAACTATTAAGGTTTGTGTTTGGATTAAGATGTTTGGTTTTAGCAAGTTTGAAAGCTTTGTAAATTATAGGTTGTGGATAGTTTAAATTTTTGAAAGTATTTATGATTTTGTTTTTTTCTGTTTCTAGGTATATTGTGTCACAAATTCTAAGAGCTCTTAAAAATAAATTGGATAGTGTAGCGATTTTGGTGGATGTTTCATGGTCTGAATACCAGTGTATGTATGAATCGGAAGCTGTTAGTTTTCTATGTATTTGGTAAGTGGGGAAATTATTTTGGGACCAGGATATGAGGATATCAAGAAATGAAATGGTATTGTTATTGGAAAATTCGACGGTGAACTTAATATCATGATGTATGCTGTTAATAAAATTTAAGATTTGATTTGTGTTATTTTCTTTCGGTACTAAAGCAAAAACATCGTCTACATATCTAAGCCAAACTATTGAATCAAAAAGTGGGTTGGGGAAAATGATGTATTTTTCTATTAACTCCATGTATATGTTACTTAAGGTGGGGGAGAGGGGGAACCCATACTGAGACCGTTAATCTGTTTATAATATTTATTTTGAAATTTGAAATATGCATGATCTAAAGTTAATGATATGAGGGACTTGATGATGGGAAAAGGTATAGTGAAAGATATGTTGTTTGTAGTGACATGGTTTTCTAAGAGTTGTAGTGTATCATTTATGGGGACATTAGTGAATAGGGAAGTGACATCAAACTGACAGGGTTTTAGTTAGAGAATATTATGGAGTTAGTTTTTTGAATGAAATGTTGGGAGTTTTTAATATGGGAGGTGGAAATGTGTCCTAAAAGGGAATTGAGTTCTTTGGAAAGCCATTTTGCTAGTTTATAGGTGATGCAATTTATATTGGATATGATGGGGCGGAGAGGGGTGTTTTCTTTATGAATTTTCGGTATGGCCTAGAATTTGGACAGGGTTGGTAGATAAGATTTAAACAAGTTTTGGAGATCTTTGTTATTGGGTAGGATTTTTATGAGAGATTTGTTTGTAGTGACATGGTTTTCTAAGAGTTGTAGTGTATCATTTATGGGGACATTAGTGAATAGGAAAGTGACATCAAATCTGACAGGGTTGTAGTTAGAGAATATTATGGAGTTAGTTTTTTGAATGAAATGTTGGGAGTTTTTAATATGGGAGGTGGAAATGTGTCCTAAAAGGGAATTGAGTTCTTTGGAAAGCCCTTTTGCTAGTTTATAGGTGATGCAATTTATATTGGATATGATGGGGCGGAGAGGGGTGTTTTCTTTATGAATTTTCGGTATGGCCTAGAATTTGGACAGGGTTGGTAGATAAGATTTAAACAAGTTTTGGAGATCTTTGTAATTGGGTAGGATTTTTATGAGATTTGTTTAAGGACGACTGTGAATTTTTTAGAGGATCAGTATGTATTTCGGTATATGTTGTTGGGTCATTAAGTAGTTTTGTTGATTTGTTGGTATAATCAGTTATGTTCATTATGACTATTTTGTTTCCCTTATCTGACCGTGAAATGATGTCGTTATTATTTCGTAATTTTGATAGGGCTATGTGAAAACAACGGGGATAACGAATTTGATTTTGAGCAACTGATTGTAGTTGTAGAAGAATACCAAAAAGTATATCGGGGTAAACATTTTTCTTTTTTCTCCAAATATTCTGACCACATTACAACTGGTTCTTTTGAACTATGCTTTGTGACCAGATGGCAAAATTTGAACCGTAACCCAATAATGTAGATTCAGTCTGCGATAAATTATAATCAGATAGGTTGACTAGGTTATCTTGGTTAGAATTTTTTGTCCAGTTACTATTTTTGAATAAATTATCTAGTTTGTTTTTATGGTGAATGTCTCGTAGTTTAGTTTTCTTTTCAGCTATTTTAAACCGTAATCGATTAATTCTGTAAATAGGTTAAGGTCTTGTTGTTGGTTGTAGAAGATCTGTTGGAAGTTCTTAAAGTTATGGTAATTAATTCGGTATTTAGTTTTGATTTCTTCTTTTACGCCTTTTATTTGATTCTTGAGTATGTCTTGATAGATAGTTGGGAATGGGGCATGCTTATCAACATAAATAAATGAAGGGATGTAGCCTTTAGGTAGGACACAATCCGATTGCAGATGTAAGGAACTTCAGCTTACTTTTTGTAAGGTTTGCAGTTGTAAGAGAGTCGGCGTATTTGTAAAAGGCTTTTTTATTTGGTAATTATTTGTTAGAAATTCTTTTGTCTCATGGAAGTTATCGGGGGGCATATTTACTGATAATGAATCTACAATAGACGTAGAGTTATAATTAATGATATTATTTAACCCCTGGAGGCGACACAAATTAAATGAATTAACGAGATTTTTTAAATTATGTAATATAGTTTTATATTAAGTAACGCAGAATTATTTTTCCACAATTAATATGCTTTAAATTTAGTTGTAAGAGTCTTTCGTTCCCGTGGCGGGTAACATATTCAGGAACTGATGAGCAAAGTGAAATGATGATAAGATTACAGTTCTGTATTCTGGCAACCTGGTTAAAAATTAAGAGGAACAGAGTATTTGGTTAAATTAGTTTGAGGTAATTTTTCAGTTTGTTAGATTTGTTTATATGTAAATTGGTAATGTCGTCTATGAAAGGGTTTCCAGCTTGAGTATTGTAGTTTTGGGTATTTTTTATTAAAAAGGACTCGGTTATTTTTTTTGTTGTGGTATCTTGTATGGGTATTATGAGTTTGGAAGATGTGATGCTAATTAAGTGATTGTAGTTTTTTCTATGTATGGTTAATGAGGAGGAAAGTTTATCAGTCATGTTAGTTGATTGATTACGTGTGTCAAAATTGTTGGTTTCACCTAAGTAGAGTGTTTATTACAGTTTAGGCAGGGGATTTTTATAAATGCCGGAATTTAGATTGGGATGTGAATTTTTAGGTTTAGTGCCTGTTGTAAGCACAAATAGAGAATAGATTTTGTTTGTTTAGTAGGTTTTTTGGTATATGTTTTTTAAGTAATTGTGTGTTACCTTTGGTATAGGTAGTATATTTGTATAACTATTAGACTTTGTGTTTGGATTAAGCTAACTTATTCTTTTGAAAAGCTTTGTAAATTAAGATGAGTCGATTATTTTTATCGAAGTGAAAAGTATTTATGATTTTGTGTTTTTTCTGTTTCCTAGGTATATTGTGTCACAAATTCTAAGAGCCTATAAATAAATTGGAATAGTGTAGCGATTTTGGTGGATGTTTCATGGTCTGAAACCAGTGTATGTATGAATCGGAAGCTGTTAGTTTCAATGTATTTGTAGTGGTGAAGTTATTTTGGGATCGCAGGATTATGAGGATCCTCAAGAAATGAATGGCATGGTTATTGAAAATTCCACGGTGAACTTATAATGATGTATCTGTTAATAAAATTTAAGATTTGATTTGTGTTTATTTTCTTATCGATACTAAAGCAAAAACATCGTTATATATATATAATATATATATCATATTATAATATATAATATTATATATATATATATATTAATATTATTTATATATATATATATATATTATATATAGTATATATATATATATATTATAATAATAACTGTACGTATAAGG
>JABUQX010052020.1:27500-53087 GCA_015478945.1 Trachelipus rathkii
AAGAAAGAAGGGTCAAAGATATGCATGTGGCAAATGCTAATGCACGAATGCACAACATATGTACATGCATGTGTTGAGGGACGGAGGGAACTCACATAAAGACACATCGGCATTGGTACTTATCGCTATGCCATGCACAAGTTCATATATTAAAAGCATAACACCACAATAAGAATCAATAACCTCTGGGGGTATATATAATATATATATATATATATATATAATATATATATATATATTTATTATATTAATACATAATAAATATAAAATCTATATATATATATATATATATATTATAATATATATAATATATATAGGTACTTTTTACCAAAGGGCAATAAAAAATCTAACCGCTTTGTATGGTTGGTAAACTAGGAAATGCAATTTTAATGATCCTAAATTTATGAAACAGAGAAAGAAAAACTTTCCTTGTAATGGTGAATTTTCATATATAATTTAATTAATATTAACAAAAAAAAGTAAAAAGAAATTGATATCTATTTTTTCGGACTTCACATCTAAAGCTTATAAAATGAGTAAGCTTAGGCAATTTATTTCAGTTTAAAATTGATGTATCTACGTAAAGTATAGAGCGAATTTGGACGCCAATGACATTTTTTTTTTTTAATTAACGAATACCTTAGGTGAGATCACACTTCTCCCATGCATGGCAGACCGCCCGCGGACTACTGCGGGCTTCTGGCTATAACCGGTGCCTAAAATTAAAAATTAATTCTTTTTTTTCGTATAACAATGAAAGAGCGCAATCTTAGCGTAGGTAAATAATTCTGAGATAGCATTACCAACCATTCCGATACTAAATTTATTATTGCCCCCTGGTTTAATAAAGGACCTATATATATATATATATATATATATATATATATATATGATATATATATATATATCATATATATAATATATATATAATATATATTATATATATTATATATATATATATTATATATATATATAGACTGATAATAAAACAATTTTTCACATCCTACGCCAGGCATCTTCAATAGTCTACGAAGATTGAACTTTTTTTTTTTTTTTTGTTTTCCCTACGGGTTTTTATGTACATTCCAATTTTTAGATTCTATTTCGTTTGTTTTCCTTACTGCATTTCAATCTTTGATACGGTAGTCGGGAAGGTTGAATTTAAAATATTTTTAAGTTTTAATAAATCTTTATTTACTTAATTTTTTTTTTTAAAAAGAAAAAATCTTTATTGGTGTTAAAGTCTGTTTTTATCGTTTACCTTTTTATTCTTTTAATTAATGGTTTGAAAACCATATTAATTTTATATATAGTATTATATATATATATATAATTATATATATATATATATATATATATTATATATCTATATATATATTAATATATATATATATATATTATATATATATTTTTTTATATATATATATATATATATATATGTGCAACCTGATTTTCATAAGGCTTAAAATATGTTTAGGCTACTGAACGAAATTATTCACAGATTTATCAACGTTTAATTATTTTAGGCTACCATATGATATCCAAATTTTGGACCTAAATTTTCTCAATTTTTTTAAGTGATTAGATTTGTTATCAGAAAATGATACATCTTAGGCTTCAGCAGTTGTTTATTTTCTTTAAAATCAGTTTTGACTTTTTGAGAGTTGGTTGTATTGGGAATTGCCCATAAGTTATGTAGGCCTAACACCGGAGGAGGATTACATAGGGCAGGGCTTTCATTGTTGACATTGTTACTTCAAAATTAAACTTTTTAAACCTACGTGTATTATATAAGTGCAAATGGTGTGCCAAAATAAAAAGAAAACTGACATGACAAATAAGGATCTCATTTTAATGTCAATCTAGCCTTTAGAAGGCAAATTTTCAGTGTGCTGTAGAGACGAGCAGACATTTGTTGGAGTAAGGTTATGGCCAGTTACTCAGTCGACGCAAAATGTGTTCTACCAGATCATTCTGAAACAACTGGAAACATTTTTTTTGTTTTGATCCCGTAAAGGCTGAGTAAACTGATAAATTGTCAAAAGAAGAAAAACATATCTTTGAAAATTAGGAAATTTTAGAGGGTTTCAATTTCGTAAAGGGTGTCTACTCTCCTCTGAAAACACTGGAAAGCCAGTTTGCGTGCTTGAACCCGTATTCAAACTAAAGCGGAGTTAAAGTAATCAAAAGAAGAAAAATAATAAATTTTTATGGTGTTCAATGAAAGATGAAATGGAAAAATTAAATTATTCAAGCAATATATATATATATATATATATATATATATTATATATATATATATATATATATATATATATTATATATATTAATATATAATATATATATATATAATTATATAGCCGCATCCCGAAGAGTTCAGGCATGTAACTAGAAACTATAAGCATCTACAGGAAAATAAATTACATTTTTGATTTCAGCATGTAATTAATTTCATCGAAGAAACTTAAAAAAATTTATTTTAATTCTAATATTAATAACTTTAAATATTAGTAAAAAACTGACCTGAAAAAGTGCACGCTCTGATTGACTGAACCTGCATTAAGCTCGAGAGCAAAAGTGCCAAAATACCACTTTTTTTACGCTTTGGAGAAAATATTTTTCTTTTTATATCCTTTTTAGGGGTTTCGAGCGACGGAGGACAGAGGGGGACGACGCCCCGTCGTCCCCCGGTAGGCCCAGAAACCCCGACTCTCCATCGTTCTTGTTTATCCGTGGTATTCGTTATTTAAAAAAAAATCACAATTTGGCACTTTTTGCGTGCTAGTTCGAAGTAAGCGGCATCTTCAAAATCTCAAAAAACTAATTTTTTTCAACATTTTTTACGTTAATTTTTTTATTTACGTATTTTTATTTTTTTTTTTTTTTTAATTTTCGTGGTAAAAATGTCTTAAGAATATGAAAATGATATTTATTTTCGTGTAGCTTTTGTTATAGTTTTTTTAATTACATCATTCCTCTTTTCTGCTGTTCATATATATATATATATATATATTTATATAAATATATATATATATATATATATATTATACTATATATTATATATATATAATATTATATATATATATATAGGACCTGTTGTTTTAAGACTCCGTGAGTTTTGTTTTTTTTTTTTTGTTTTTTTTTTAATATATTTTAGTAATAAATGAATCCAACAGTCCATTTAAGGGGTGACGGACATGGATTCAAAAATATATAGGACAGTTACGTTTTACGAATCCGTCAGTTGTTAAATTTTTTTTTTTTTTTTTTTTAACTAAAGGAATACCCAAGGGTGAACCGCAAAGATAGCAGGAAGTCGGGGTCTCTCGGCTTCCGGGGGAACGACAGGGTAGGAACTAATTTCCCCCCCCTCCGGGGAGGGTCCTCCGGAACCCCCGCTCTTTGGTATTGGGTGTCGCGGGGTTCCCCCCGCCCCTCCCCTACGGGGTATGGAAAACGTCCCCCCCTCTGTCCCCCGTCGGCTCGAGCCCCCTAAATTTTTTTTTTTTTTTTTTTATTTTTTTTTTTTTTTTTTTTTTTTTACATTTTTTTAATAATTTTTAACACGCTTTTTCCAAATATGGAATTTGGTTTTCTGTAAGTGTTGTTACTTTCGAGATATTTCATTTAATGAAAAATAATATTTGTTTTTTGTTTTTTTACATTTTTGTAATAAGCTTTATACGCTGATTTCAAATATGTAATTGGTTTTTCTGTAAGTGTCGTACTTTTTGAGATATTTCATTTTTTAAAATTTTATTGATATAAATGTGATTTTTAAATAATTATTTAAAAATTTTCGAACTTTAGAATATCCTGTTTATTCACACTGAAAATTATTGTTAGTATCATATACTAGCAAATGTTAAAAAAAAAAAAAAAAAAAAAATAACAGACTCATAAAAAAAAACTAAAAATATATAATATATATATATATATATATATATATATATATATATATATATATATATATATATATATTATATAATAATATATATATATATATAATATATATATATATATATACCCTCTTGGGCTCAAGTTTGTTTTTGAAGTGAACAAATTCTTGAATCACCAAAATCACGAATTTTTCCCTAACATATTTTAGGAACATTTTTATTTTTCCCTAACAATTTTTTGTTTTTGATCAACCCCAAACAACACGGTTATTCTTCTCTGGTTTTAATTGCAATTTCTTTTATGTATATATATATATATATATAATATATATATATAATATATTATATATATATATATATATATATATATATATATATATATAATATATATATATATATATATATATATTTATATATAATACTTTTAGTTGTTACACGGCACCGCTTGCACGCAGGATTTGTAGGAGTTTTTACGCATATATGTCTATATATTATATATATTATAGGATTATGATCGCTTAAATTTTATAAAAAAAAATAATTAAAATATATAAAAAAGATTCTTTATCCTGAGATAGATATATATATATATGATATACTATATATATATATATATATATAATATATATAATATGATTAATTTTTATTATTTGGCAGCAAAAAATTAAAAAACTAGTCCAACTCAATATTTTATGGATTTAACAATACATCGATATTGTAAATATTAAATCGATTAGTGTAAATAGATTATTTGTAAATAGATGTTGGTTTTTTTTTTTTTTTTTTGAAATAAAATACAAAACAGTGATGCCAATTTGGTTGTATTTTGCAATAGATCGTGCGTTATTGCTACTTTAAGTGGCAAATTTTACTCAAACGCGTGTTCTTATTTTACTGATTTTTTGCAGCGTCTAATGTTTTTTTCGTCAAAATATTGGCATGTTGACTAATTTTTTAATAAATCTAGTGGCTTCTGAATATTTTTGATGTTGGCAACACTGTACAAAACATCGGCATCAAGTATTTTGTTCAAACTTTATATTTCGTCGTTGTATTAAGTGGCATTGGTCAGCGTAAAGTTTAAGAATGAATGTAGTGATTTGTTTGATATATGCCAAACGATTGGAGTTTGCTAGTTTTTTTAGAACATTTCAACCTAATTTTGCAAGAAAAGAGATGTGAAAAATGTTTAAAAGAATGTTCAATAGTAAGAGTTGGAGAAAATTTAAATTTACTGCAATGGGCCATAGTTTGTAGTAAAAGGTAAACTCAAGTTTTTTCCCCCAAAAAAACTTTGGTTTGCCATAGTATTATCATCAAAGAGCACCTTTGGATTGTTTTTTATTGTAGCAAGATGTAACAGTAGCAAAGGTAACAATGTACGTTGATTTTAGTCCAAAAACAGGTTGTAGACTGGTTTAACGTTTTCCGTGAGGTATCATATATATATATATATAGTATATATATAATTATTATATATTATATATATACATATATATATATATATATATATATATATATATAATTATATCATTTTTGGCAGCTACTAAACAGTCTATCAGTAAAAGTTAAGGCTAGTTTTACGGCACAGGGGATCAGTAAAGTTTAGGGCTACTTTTACGGCACAGTGGGTGCCAACGAGCCCCCTAAAATGGAGTATTTACCCCTTTTCGGTAAAAAAGGTAAACGATGGGGGACGGAGGTGCGGACGTTTCATACCCCCGGAGGGGATGGTCCGGAGGAACCCCGCGACACACCCCAAGACCAAAAGAGCGGGTTTCCGGAAACCATCCCTGGAAGGGGGATTATCTCCCTCGTAGTCACCTAGAAGGCCGAGAGACCCCGACTCCTGACACGGGGCTGATTACCCGTGGTATTCGTTAGTGATATACCCCAAAAACAATAAATCCCCAAAATGAGTACTTTTGAGACATTTATTCCGCAACAATCTATCCGTACTCTATAAATCTCAAAACATTTGGGACATTTTGATTTACATATTATATTATATATATATATTATTATATATATATACTATATATATATAATATATATATATATAATATATATATATATATATTATATATATTATATATATAGTATCCTATATAAGGCTATACTATATAACAAACAAGCTATTATAATCTGTATTGATTGTAAAAGCTATTAGTATGAGAGGAGAAACAAAGTCCAACCTTTGTGTATTCTATTTGTACTAAAATTGCTTACATAACTATTTTTATTCCTTTTGTATGTTATTTAAAATTGAAACAACCAATAAGAGTACTTTCTCCTACCGGCTATTTTCTGAAGCCCAAAAGGGAGGAAAGACGCCAGTTAGTTAGGCCACGACATCAGTGCCGTTACCAAGTGCCCTGGGCATTGCCCAGGCACGCTAAAATATATTATTTTTGTAATAAAATTAAAGGTGTTATACTATAATTAATGTTCTTATAATAATATCTTTTTTAAGTGTCATTTGATACGCTAAGTTGATTCACCAGTAAAATAATAAGATAAAAATTAGAAAGAACGGTGAAAGAGATCTAGTAAAGAACATGGCATTATATTAAATATGCCCCACTTTGCAAACTGTTCTAAAATGAAATGTATAAAATTTGGATTCAAGTGCTCACGAAAATGTGCTTGAACTGTAATTGAAAATCTTATTTATTATACCAAAATAAAAAATTACTATTATGAACTGTGAAAACAGACAATATAAAAAGAATGTTAATAAAAAAAACATCAAAAAATCCTAATTAATACCCTCTTCCATCTTATTAATTAGTGTACCCGAGGTATGAGTAATTTTTATTCTATGTTTAATTAATTAAAGATCTCATCACTTCGCGCTACATAAGTGGGTAAACCCAGACAACGACATCAGTCCATTACAACCTTTGGATAAAAAGGGCCAACAATATAATAATAATAATAATAATAAATAATAATAATAATAATAATAAGAATAATAATAATAAGTAACGGTGAGAATGAAAGTGGCTAGTATTATCTAAACCCAAGTGAAGTTAGTAAAACAGTAAGTCTTGAAGGTCAATATTGATAATACTAAAAACGTAAGTGATAGCGTGAAGAAGTTTTCTTATTTTTAAAAGAATAAAAAGTCGTTATCCGGAAAAAAATAGTTCATTTCATAAACAGAATATCGCCGTGTTCTTTTCACAAAAAAAAATAAAAAAAAAAAATCGTCCTATATGTCTACACAAAGAGGAAAGAAATGGGGAAGAAAAATTAGATATCCCCCAAGATAGGTCTATTCTGTTATTACGAACTCCGTCAGTTTTTTTTTTTTTTATTTTTTATTTTTTTTAATATATTACTACTATATGATACCAACAATGAATTTCAGTGGTAACGGACATGATTCCAAAGTTCCAAGTATTTTTAAAATAATTTTAAAAAAACAAAATTCAATTAAATATTGTTTTAAAAATGAAATATCTCGAAAAGTACGACACTTACAGAAAAATCAATTACATATTTGGAATCAGCGGTAAATTCTTATTACACCAAATCGTAAAAAAAAAAAAAACCAAGAAAAAATTTTTTTTTCAAATAAATTAAATATCTCAAATTACGAACACTAGAAAAACCAATTACATATTTGGAATCAGCGTATAAGGCTTATTATAAAAATGTAAAAAAAATACTAAAAAAAAACGCAAAAAAAAAAATTAGGGGGCTCGAGCCGACGGGGGACAGAGGGGGGGACGTTTTCCATACCCCGTAGGGGAGGGGCGGAGGAACCCCCGCGACACCCAAATACCAAAGAGCGGGGGTTCCGGAGACCCTCCCCGGAGGGGGGGGGGAAATAGTTCACGCCTGTAGTTCCCCCGGGGTAAGGGCGGAGAGACCCGACTCCACCATCTTTGCGGTTTAACCTTGGGTATTCCTTTTATTAAAAAAAAAAAAAAAAAAAATAAAACTGACGGAGTTGTAAAACGTAAAAGGTCCTATATATTTTTGAATCATGTCCGTTACCACTTAAATTGATTATTAGGATCATATACTAGAAATATATTAAAAAACAAAACAAAAAAAAAATTCAAAACTGACGGAGTCGTAAAACAGAAGAGGTCCCCTATATATACTCGGCTCCATTGAAAGCTACAAAAAACACGAAATAAAAGTTTTCTTAAAAATGTTGAAACTCAAGAAGAGAAAAGTCAGAATCTCGATTTTAGGACTCACTATCCAAACGATCTAGCCTGTTACTCGACGAAGTAGGCTGGGCTTAAAATTTGGATATTAAACATGCGAGCCTAGAAACAACTACGAGAAGAAAAATAAAGTCTCTCAGGGATGAAGACGAGGCCTATATAAAGAAACTTGGGAAGAGTACGAAATACTCCAAAAGTTAAATTCGCCTCTAGTCTGAGACAAGTTAAAGCTCAAAATTGCCTGTCTGTTAAAGTGCTTAACCGCTTTGTGATGTCGCTCAAAGAATACAGGAAAGGACATAGAAATTCCTTTCCCGCGCGCAAATGGTATTTTGATTAAAAAGTTTTTTTTTGTAAGTGCAAATTTAATCTTATAATTATTTTGTTTTATTAAAAAGTAATTAAAATATATTATAATTCGGCGGCATAATGAGGTTATAAAATAATGGAAAATCAGATAGATTTCTTTTTGTCATATAATAATTATAAGAATATTGTGTATATTTAAATAAACGTTTACCATGTGTAAGGAGGTGGGTATCCCCCATCCTTCGTACTCTTACCCCCCAAAATTGGGAGGGAAAGAAGGTTGAACTTGTAAATGAAACTTTAAGAAATGCTTGTAACACAGGAACCGAAAAAGGTCTTCTGTGAAACTGGATAATAAAAATTCCCTTCTTTATAGGGAAGAAAATTGTAACTTGGTATTTTTAGAAATATTAAAATTTAGAATTTTCAAATAGCTATTTTGTGAGGCCTTTATGGCCAAAGTCATACTGCGTGGAGATCTCCATAAATTAAAAAAAATTATTGTATTTTAATTTATTTAAGTATGATAATTAGCTTAGGAAATTCGATTCCTCTGATTAAAAAATTTAATGAAATTATTATAATTAATTATATACGAGTTTATTTTATGTGTCCATAGTAAGATCTATTCTGCTTAAAAGTATTTTTATAATGTTTTATGTTGCCGTCTAATTAATATATTTTTCGAACTAATATGAAATCACATTTAAAATCTATATGAAGGGACGAGAGATATAACGTTCTTTCTGGGCACCATATGAGAGTGGGAGGAGCTATGAACTCTTGTTGTCCTCTGACGTCATCACGAGTGGGTAGGCCTTAGACAAGTTAGAGTGTATCTAAAAATGAAATAAATTCTACGGAATATTTCTGTCAACTTTAAAATTTTTAAAAAATGTATGTTATAATTTAAGGCTGGGATTCGTGCACTAACCTGGGCATGCCACCTATGTACTTATAATAAGGCTAAGTTTCTATTATAAAACAATGCTTTATAATCCTGTATTGTAAAATTCGTAAAGCTAATTAGTAAGAGAGGAGAAACAAAGCTCCAACCTTTATGTGTATTCTATTATGTACGGTAAAATTGCTTACATAACTATTTTTATTCCTTTTTGTATGTTATTTAAAAATTGAAAGCAAACCAAGTAAGAGTACTTTCTCCTACCGGCTATTTTCTGAAGCCCAAAAGGGAGGAAAGACGCCAGTTAGTGAGGCAGCCGAGATCAATGCCATAAGATGTGTCCCGGGCACACAAAATATATTATTTTTGTAATAAAAATTAAAGTGTTTATAACTATAATTAATGTTTCTTTATACATAAAAAATTCTTGTAAGTGTCAATTTGATACGCTAAGTTGATTCACCGTAAAATAATAAGATAAAATTTAGAAAGAACGTGAAGAGATCCTAGTAAAGAACATGGCAATTCTATTATATGCCCACTTTGCAAACTGTTTCTAAAATGAAATGTATAAAAATTGGATTCAAGTGCTCACGAATATGTGCTTGAACTGTCAATGACAAAAATCCTTATTATTATATCATAAATAAAAATTATCTATTAATGAACTGCCAGGTTGCATCCAAAAAAGTTTAATGAATATTAATAAAGAATAACATCAAAATCTATTTAATACCCCTTCCATCTTATTAATTAGTGTACCCGAGGTGTGAGTAATTTAATCAATTAATTAATTAAAGATGCTCTCAATCTCGCGCACTTATTATATACATTACTAGTATCGAAATTACCGGAATATCGATTTTATGTACTCGATATAACAATAGTACCGATTTTCGATTTGAATCGAACCCAACAATATCGAAAATTAACTAAAAAAATTAGTGCTGCCGAAACTAAAATTTCCATATATATATAATATATATATAATATATATATATATATATATATATATATTTATATATATTATTATATATATATATATAATATATATATATAATTAAGCCCCTATACATGGTCCGCACGATATCTCGAAAACACGACTCTTACTACGAACGGATAACAATTTACCGAAACCAGTATGAAACTTAGTAACGGAATCGAAAAAAAAAAATTAATGGTATTAGAACGCAAAAATATTTAAAAAAATATCATTATTATAGGGCTCCCGAGTCGAGGGGGACTTCGTCCCTACCGTCGTCCACCGGAAGGCCGAGAGACCCTGCAACTGATATCTATGCGGTCTACTCTAGGGTGTTCGTTTTAGTTTAAATCATAAAACGACTTTCATATATATATATATATATATATATATATATATATATATATAAAAAAAAAAATGATTTATTAAAGTATAATATTATTTTAATTATGATTAATAATTATTTTAAAAAAATTTTGACTGCCGAGTCACCTTATATTGGTGACAGTGATTTTTCACAGGATGCCGCGTCACCAATATTTGGTGACAGTGTTTTTCCCGAACCAAGCCTTGTCAACGGTATTTGGTGACACTCTATACATTATTATACATGAATTAAGATCGTTTGCGCACGGGGAATATTTTGGGTTACTCCCGTGGCCCCCCATAAGTTCATATTTTTTTTTATTAATGTAGAAATCTGAGGGGTAAAGTTTGAACTCTATGATCTAAATCATTGGTCATTATTTATGAAATATTGGTAAAAGTGTAAAATATAATGGTAAAAATTAACAAAAAAATAAATATATAATTCTTCTTCAAATAGGACCTATAATTTTGAGATGGAGAGCACATCTTTCTTCAGTATCCTGAAATATTATATATATATATATATATAGTATATATATATATTATATTATATATAATATTATTATATAATATATTAATAATAATATATATATATAATATATATATATATATACCGATATATATATATATTATATATAGTATATTATATATATATATAATTAAATTAAAATTTATTAAATAATATATATCTATATATATATATTATATATAATTGTATTTTCAGTTTTTATTATTACTTTTTTTTATAGTAAAAAAACATTTTAGATTTTTGAAAAAATAAATATATTTATTAAATATTATTTGTTATTATTTATCATAGGAATATTATATTTTGTTTGAAATTTATTTTATGAATAAGTAATGAAAGCATCAAATATCTAAAATATATTTTACTTTCATATACTAAGTTTATTTATCCTAAAAAAATTTTTTAATGTTCAAAATCAAATGGGACATTTTTATTTGAAGATAGTCTACTAAAACTAACCTTATTTATGCATGGAAAGTATCAAAAGAAGGGATGCACATTACAGTATTTCCTGGACAACCTGTGCAATAATATTTTGACTTCACGTTTTTTTTTCTTGCTACTGCCCTTCCTCCTTCTTTACAATTTCTCTCATAGCAGATTTTGCAAGTTTTATAAATTTCTTTCTTGGTCTCAGGATGTAGTATTGGTTTTGGTAGATGTTTTTGAGCAATTGGCTTCTTGATGGACACCCATTTGTCAACATTTAGAAGGGAAAGGGTTATTTCCTCCCTGAATGTTCTAATGTGTACTTTTTTTTTGTTGCCATTTGATACAGAACATGTGAATTGACAACAGACAGTCCTAGTAGTAATTCAACCCCAAGTTTACGGTACCATTTTACACCCTTCCTAAGGGTCGTTGCATAAGAAGCCATTTGATCAGAGAGATCAATTCCTGATTTCCCTTTGTTGTATGCAACAATAGCTTCTGGTTTTCGTATCATCGGCTGTTCAAAAGTAGATGTTTCCTCTTGTGGTGCATTTGATGGTCCGGCATCTTGTTCTACACTTATTTCTGGTTGTACATTTTCTAACTCTCTTATGGTACGTTTCTTTCCTCTGCATCTTCGGATATTTCAAATTCAGGTTTATGCTTTGTGGAGAGCAACCTCACATCACGGACATCTTTCCATTTGAGAACCACAATCCCATTCTGTTCTTCTTTAGCTAACATTTGTCCTTTCTTTAGGTTTGTGTTCAAAATATCTTGTGGCATATTTTTCTTACTCTTTCTAAGTGTTCCGACCACATGTGTTTTCCTCTTCAGAAACTCTAATGCCAGCTCATAACTAGTGTAGAAATTATCTACAAATAAAGTTCGACCTTGATCAAGGCTTGAAGACATGAGCTTATGACACATTTTTGGCAAGTCCAACTTCTCGAAGTCCTGTTGCTGATTTCCCCGAATATACAATGAGATCGTGAGTATACCCGTTCATTGAACAGAGTGTGAATAATTTGATTCCGTACTTGTGTGCCTTATTAGGGGTATGTATTGCCGGAACTTCAAGCGACCCCTCCATGGGATGAGGGTTTCGTCAATCAACATTTTCTTCTGGGGAATAGAGTGATCGATATTTTGTTAATAGGTTGATGAGAGGTTGTATTTTGCCCAAACGATCCTCTTCTTGAATGTTTTCATTTTGGGCAAAATGGAAACAGCTTAGTAAAAGCTCAAATCTATTTCTGCTCATACTCTCTTGGGCTAGTGAATTGACATATAACCTGCTTCTGCTCCAATATGCGGCTATAGTACCTTTCTGGACCAGGCCCATCCACATCATTATTCCTAAAAACTTTCTCATTTCCTCTTGCCTAGCATACTTGGACAGGGATTCATTCGCTATTCTAGATGCTGTTATCTCTTCTGCATATAAATTGGTTTGTAAAGTTAGAAGGTCAAGGACTTCATCTATGATTAGAGAGAATATCTCATGTGGTTTTATGTCTTGTGGTAGAGATTTTAGCAACCCATTCTTACCTGTGAAGAAAAACGATTTTTGTCTACCTCTGAACTCAGACCAGTTGGGGTGGGGGAACCTGTATCTTGAGGTGCATCATCTATTTCCATTGCATCCTCCCAATTTTCTTCAATTGTCATTGAAACAATGCCATGTCTAGTTGTTGATCCGCCTCCTCGTCGCTAAATCCAACGAATGGATCAGGGTGTTCACCAACTATATCTGATTCAAGAAAGAAGTTAGCATCTATTTCATCATTTCTAAATCGGAGTCATCATAAAATTCTTCGTTACTGCTGAAGCTAGCTCAAGGGCAGTAGCAACTTCATGTTTTGTAAGGGATTTTTTTCCCCTTGAACTTTTTTTATCGCTGATATATTGTGATTTATTTTATTATTATTTATTTTTAGTATATTAATATTTCCTGGAATAGAAAAAAATATGCCTTTTAGTAATTTTTTTGAAAAATGAAAAAATATGCAATTTTGAAATTTTTTATATAAATTATGTCAAATCTGGTGAATGGATCTCAAATTTAAAAAATCATCCAACTGGTTTCACGTTAGTTGAACCCATGTAGAACCTGTTTTTTTTTTTTTGTTGTAACATGTGTTATTTGTTATTACATTACGGTAAATTAAAAAATTAATTTATTCGGAAAACCGTGTAAAAGGATCTGTCATATATTGGGTGAATGGCATGAAAGGTTTTTCAAAAAAAAAAAAATTTATCAATATTAACTTGCCCTGAAAGTCGGTATAATCAAATGTAACAAGTTGTTTTTTATAAAAAGTATCAAATCTTGATTTTTTTTTTTTTTGCCCCGGGGGGCTTTTGACTGATTTAGGCTTGGCAGTCAACGTGAAAGAAATTTGGCCCAATTTTTTAGGTCTCTTACATGGGGACGAAAAGAAATTACAAACTAAAACGATATTTCGTAGATGAGCTAACTACCACTATTACCAATTTGATACCGATTTGACAATGCGGATATTTCGTCTGACCAAGTTGTGAATTGGGTGTTATTGATGCGTACGAAGTGAATTTGGTTCATTAGGTGAATATCTAAAGCGTCTTATTACTTAAACAATTAGCCGAGTTATCCAAGACAAATGTTAATCGTTTAGGCTTTCATCTCGCTCTCCTTCCTTTATGGGTAAGCATTTGCTGACACTCACTGTTTGCTTATACTTTTGCATTGTAGAACATATAGAGTAGAAATTTTCTTGTGATTGTTGCAGGCTCGTTTACGCTAAAGAATGTCTTCTACTTATCCACATTTTCTCTGACCGTTCAATGAAGAATTGCCTTACTGGGAATGCAGCTATCTCGCAGTTTGTTAGTAAACTCCTGTAACACTTGAATCGGATCCACCGGTTGGGGAACGTCCTCTGTATTCCTACAAGCCAGATGGGCCACTTCTCATACAAAAGCCTTTACATAATACCTTATCGCTATTCAGCTTGTTTATATATATCTGAGTCATTGTAATTACACGCTGACACAAACAGGTGTCAGTATATTCTTTTGCTAGTAAGGACATTATAAATTTACGTTATGCACTGATAGCTCGTATAAATCGTGAAGATTTAGAATATTATTTACTCTGGCCAATACTAATTTTGTTGCCAGTGATTTTAAGGTACGTTCAAACCTCTGAATCTAAAAATGGCCGTATTTTATCTAGATTGGCTCTAGGTTTTGAGATAATGAATGATCTATTGAAAAAAAATTCATAAATATGGATATTTTAGTAGCTAAACATACATTATACATATATTACATTAAATTGCTGACAAATCATTACAAAATATCTACAGGAATTATTTTGGGTACAGTATATAATGTACAGATCAAGCATGCTGAGGAATGCACAGGTTATTGCAAACAAAAACTGCTGTCTGCATGATTTTCGCTTGTTTCTCATCTTTACAGTCACGTTGCAGATCCCAGCAATAATCTGCCATTATGTGCTTGTGCCATCTGCCTTAATATCGTTCCTCCATCACCTTGATATCCTGATGTAACCTCCCTCCTTGTTTCTCACTAAAATGAGGAAATCTATTTAGATAACTATGAAGATAGTGAACTTTTATGCTCATATTTGTTCCCCAAATTTGAAATTTTGTGAGCATGTCTTGCACTAGTTCCTCATAGATGTATGCTTTATTGTTTGCCAAGAAATTATGATAGATACATAACTACACCATACTGCTACTTGAATTGTATTCATGACGTTTGTGAAATTTGAATCATTGATAAGCTTGCGTATTTGGGGCCCATTAAAGATTCCAGTTGCTAGTGATTTTCTTTACTGGGTTGAGTACATATATTATTTTACTATCATATTACTAGTGATTTGTTATGGCCCTTCAGTTTTTAATACAGTGAGGATATTTGATGTTGCCCTTCAACTTTTAAGTTTAAAAGTGTGCAGAGAAATGTTTTTGGATTGTAATTAATCTTAAATCTTTAAAATCGATTGGAATATCAAACGCAGTTTCAGCATGATTTTGCTGCCTGAGTAAGAAATTAATCATCTTTACATCAGCGCAAATAAACCACTCATGTTGATAACAAATATTCTGCTAGACCGTCTTGATATTTTCATATTTTCTTGAGTTTGGTTGAGTGTTCGCTTTGGATCGATGCATAGGGTTGTATTGTGCTTATTGCATTTCAGCTCCTATGGCGATTTCCTAAAGAAGCGCCAGTCTCATCCAGTTTGATTGTGGTTAGTTTTCCTATATTTCACGTCAGGGTCAGCTGAATGTTGAATAAAATCATATTGTCTTAAATGACAAACGGATGAATCCATCTTCTCTCTTGTGAATATGTGGATTAATTTATAACTTCGTGGACTTAGGACATTATTTTCATTTTAGCCTCGACTGGTAGCAGTTCAGTATTGAATTAAATTAGTTCTTCGTGTCTTGGATGTGAAATTGCTTAATGATTTGAGATTCCTTTTATTCACATCCACTGTGATCTGTTATACTTCAATCTTCACCATTGCAAACAGATGTGTGGGTGTATGGGAGTTAAACACTGAAGGGTATGAGATTGTTAAGTATAGGAATTTAAGAAACAGTGCTGAACATTTGTGCTAATCATCAACTCAGCTGTGGAGATGTAGTACAGGTTTGGATAGTTACTTAAATATAGTAACTATTATTTATGTTACTATTATTTATATATATATATAATAATATAATATTATATATATTATATATAATATATATAAATATTTATATTATATATATAATATTAGTTAAAACGCAATTACTTTTATTAAATGTTTTCCACTTATAACTTGCAATGGTTTTATAATGTAATATAAAGCACTCAATGTTTGAAAGGTTAAAAGCAGTTTTCAATGCAATAATTTGCATTATAAATATACATTGATATAAAATTGGCTTCTGAGGAGATGTTTTCTTCATCTGATAAATTATTTATCTTACGTACTAAGTAATAATATTTGCTTAATATTAATAAAAGTAAAATTAAGTAAATAATGAAATTTCGGATAGTTATTCATATTGAATATATATTATATACTGAGCTCATTTATGTAGTTCATTTATTGTTCATTTTTAATATTTATATTTTTAGTTTTTTTTAAAAATTTTATTATAATTTAACTTATGTATTTGGTGCTAAAAACTGTTCAAAATTGTTTTTTCAGTATTTTTTTTAATTTTGTTCTTTATTATTCTTTATGGTTTTAATTACCTATTACTTAAAACAAAGGGAAATTTTTTTCAAACCAGTGTGTGTTTAATTCGGTAACTACTTGCCGGGGTTATTAATATATATTTTAAATTTGAATTTGATTACTTTAGATTAGGTTTAAGTTATATGTTAGGTTAGTGATATAAGTCAGGTTTAGGTTAGGTTTATTAGGTTGGTCATGGTATTGGTTGGTTTTAGGTTAGTGAGTTAGGTTTAGGTTAAGTTAAGTTAAGTTAAGTTAAGTTGGATAAGGTTACAGGTTAGGTTATGAGGTAAATTAGATTATAATGCATTATATTTGAAAATATAATTTTTGTTAATAAATACAAATTAATTTATTTTCAAAGGATTTGTGCTAATTATCATTGCCTTGGCTGAACAAACTATATGACGGTGGAACGTCCCTGGTATGTTTATTAAATATAACACTATAAATGGTAAACAGCTAACCATCGATTTTCAATATTTTAATTCATGTCCACCTGAATTAATGAGATAGAAATGTGGATAAAATCTAGATGGATTATTTATTGATTTTCGCTGATATTTATTAGCATATCATACACGGCAATCGGTTATAAAACACATAGATTTAAATATGTTATATTATTTAATATTATATAATTATATATATTAATATTATATATATATATATTATATTTATATAATATATAATATATATTTATTATTATATTAATACTTTTTTAATAAAGGAATGTAATGTTGTACATTATAAAATTATCAACTTCCCAATTAAATTAATATATACATGTGAATTTAGACTATTTTTTTACCAAATTTTAACCATTGCACAAAATTGCAATAGAATTTACCTTTTACAGGTAGAGAAAACGTAAGATTTTTTTAAAAAAGTAAGTGATCATGCTAAAAAATTATAAAATATGTGTTAAATAATTTATAATTTGACAATTATTTAATTATTACATTTCTTTTTCTCTCTATAAGTGAATTAAATCAAAGATTTTAAAATATTAATATATATAATATGTAAACTGTAAATCTCCTTGAATAATATGTAAAAATATTAGTAGTGACTTCATGCTTTCAGGAGTTAAAAATAACTATTCAATTACGTTAGAAGTTCCATTAAAAAAATTTTAATTCATAATTATATATATTTTATAAATTCTATAAATTATAATATATAATTCATATATTATTACTATATTTAATATATTTATATATTATTATTTTTGCAAAATAAAAACTTGAATTCATTTAAGTCTTCAATTTGAACTTTAATTTTTTTTTTCTTTTTAGTTTTTTAATCTTTTTATTCTAATCTTTGTCCTAAATTTAACTAATATAACAATTGATAAATTGAATTATATATATATATATATACCTTTGACATATAATAATGTATATATTAATATATTTATAATATAGTAATAGAAATTAATTATATCTATTATATTTATATTATATATTTATATAAATATTTATATGTACTGAAATATGAAGTTAGGCAAGTGGATTGAAAGTAGTTTTATCTTTATCTTTATTAAGACTAATCAATTACATCGCGGGCATAAATAATGTCAATTAGTGATCGTAATAATTCATATAAGCAATTGTTAATCACGACAGTTTGTTAAGTGGCATATGATGAAGTCTATTATCGATTACAATGGACTGTAAAATCTTTTTTATTAGTTTAGGGTTTTAATTATTAAGAGCTAAACATACTTTAAAATCGTATTAAAAAAAACCGAGACGTTAATAAACTCCATATCTTTCCGGTTTCAACTGGAATGGCTCCGGCCTTCGTGAGATCCAGTCCGGATATCTCCGGTTTCAACTGGAATCAGGACTCTACTTTAGGGAGTTTCCAGTCCGTCCATTTTTGAAGGTGACACAAAGAACCGTTAGAATTTTTTTTTATCAATAAAATTATATTAAATTTGGCAACCTGGAAACCTTTTTGGAGATGTTACAGGTGTATATAGCCCTTTACAGAGCTATTATGAGAGGTGTACATATTATCGTGAGAGCAAGTTTTTTTTCTTTTCTCTTTTTTTTTTTTTTTTTTTTTTTTTTTTTTTTTGTAGTAATTAAAAACAAAAAAGAAATGAATATTTAGTCCCATTGGAACATTAATTACTAAATACAATATAAACAATTTATCCCACCTCGGGGGTTTTGACTATTTCAACTCTTCTGATTGCAACCTTTCGTGACTTTTTTTGGTAGGAACGTGAGATTTTTCACAATTATTAAGTTTGGCATAATATAGATAGAGGAAGATGATTTTTTTTTGGAAGATAAAAGGGTATCATTTAACTATGTCCTAACCCTAAGAACTGCATGACAGAAAATAAGAAGCCCATTTTTTCTTTTTATTTATTTATTTATTTATTCTTTTTTTACATTTCATAATTATTTGTTTCTAGTTAAACTATTTTACATACGGTTATAGTATGAGAGAAGTTGAGATTCCGATATCAATAAATTATTCTCAAATTTTTAATGCGCGCATTCTTGTCCCCTGCTTTTAGGATATAAATGTTTTGATCTTGTTAATGTATACAGGATTGCCGGAGGGTCGAGTGATCTTGCCAGTTTTTCTCATTATACTGTTTTGGAATTGTTTACGGAGTAAACTTGTCTTTTGGTGGAGATTTATCGGAACGACATGTGGGGATCTGTCGTTTATCTTTTATATACATCTGTGTGGAGTGCCGGGGCGGTTAGATGCATAAGCCATGAGTTTATCATACGGTCAAATAAGATGGGCATTTGAATGTCGTGGGACTGAGTGCCGTGTCTAGTTGTGTAATGATCAATCCCCTTAGAACGGGATGGGTTGCTTACAGCTTTTAGCTTGAATGGAAAATTAGTATGACTGTGAGAGGGTGCTGTTCCTGAGTTCAAGGCTGAAAGATGGATGGCGGAGCGAGTTGATCTGAGGGAGGGTTTAAGAGTTCAATGTTCATGACGTCTGTGTTTGCGGAAGTAAGGTTTGGAATTCAAACTGTAGAAATGCCAAAGGAAAATTTTAGGCATTTTGTTAACCTTCATCTATGGCTTTCTCAATTGGATCTACATTTGTGGTACTTATGAGAGCTGACGGCTTTGAATTGTGATTCGTGCCGGGCAATACTCCATTTGGACACGAGGTGGAGTAAGGCGTCGTGGATAATATAAGTGTATGTTGAGACTTGTCAGGTTACAGACACTATTAACGCTGTGGGATTAGGGTGTGGCATCCCGATCAGTGAGGATTGAGGAGTTATGCATTGTACAGGAACGTGTAAATATTCACTCGCTCACTAAATAGTCAACAGGGACATACACAGAGTCGGACCGTTGCTGGGCATTAAGTGGATGGGTTAGCGAGAGCTGTAAATGGGATATTTTTGATCTATCTGGTGTGTCGGTGTATTAGTTCTAATGCATTGAAGCGTGTATATAAGCAGAATACTGAACGTTTTATTCACTAACTATTATACTGATCGGAAGCTTTGTGAGTATGAATTGATTTGTTGGGAGAGTGTAATAGAATTGATCTCAAGAATTCTTAGACCGTTTGCGAGATTCGGGAGATGAATGTGTTCTCTAATGGTTTTGGATGTGTCTCTTCCTGGCGTCAGACTCTGTATGATTTGCTACTGTTTACCTCTAATAGATTATTGCAGGTAACTGCAAAGGAGACGGATAGTACTCGTCCTTGGATTAGTAAATAGTCAAGTAACGTTATCGTTTTAGGGTTGGCCAAGTGATTGCGGATATTAATTAAGTGATTGTAGTTTGAATCTATGACATATCTACACGATTTTCCGGATTACCAAGGCCAGGCAGGCTGTTAAGAATGTTTTGTCAGATTCTCTGGCCGAGTGAAGTAGAGTGGGTTGTTTTCGGCCCGAGTGGAATGTTAAGCTCTTGTGTAACAGGCCTCAGAATCGCTAGCGTTCCTGCGTTCTTTTCAGTTCTATTTATATCATACTAGTTCGCTTATCCACTAGCTATTTCTGAAATACCCTTTGGGGGATTGTTCTTCTTTTCATGTTCTCAGCTCTTTACGCACCTTCTTTCTTCGTTACTTATATCGGGTTTGGGCATTTTTGTCTGCGGTTAATAGCAGGCTATTTTGGTTATATAAACCTAACGCTTTGGGTTTACTTTTATTAATAGTGGCATTTAATTTTTTTATAATTCGTTTAAGGTTATTTAGTTATTGATTTATTTATTTTATTATTTGTTATTTATTTAGTTTTTTCATAAAGTTTTGTATTAGCCTTTCTATTGGGGTCGCTATGGGGGAGTTTATATAGTTATTTCTGAGTGCTATTGATTCTGTTATTTTAAGTTCGATGTGAATTATATATATTGGTCTTGATATATCATGTGTGATATAATAAGGACTTTATGAAAAGCGAAGATGGGGGTTTAAGCATCTTTAAACCTACTGGTTAGGCTTGGTTGGAAGTGCACTGTGCAAGGAGTTAGATAGATGTTGAAAGTGTATTGTGTTTCAAACTGTAAGATGTGTGCCTATATTTCTAAATGTTTAATATTTCTGTATGGTATATTTGTATTTCGTGTTATACTGTTGTTGTGGAGTTGTAGTTGTGCATCGTCATTTGATTATTAATTATTATTTTATTATATAATATTCTTATTATTATATTATTAATTCTGTTTAAGTATTTATTCTCATGTATTTTTTCGTTTTGATTTGCTTATTTAGGTTATTTTAACGGGTTTTATATTTTATTTATTTATATTATAATAATTATTATTATTATATATATTATTAATTAATTAGATTATTTATTTTATTTCTATTATTATTATCTATTTACTATTATTATATTATTATTTATTATTTATTATATTATGACATTAATTATTATTATTATTATTATTATTGTACTATGTTGAATATGGTGAATAGCGTGAGCGGGAAGAGTGCGAAGGCTGTAGGTTTTTTGTTAATTATATTTAATTATTATTTTTCTATTATTGCTAATTGAACCATTTGTGGTAATCGGGATAGCAAGTTTTTTTTTGAGGATAACGTTTCGATTTAATGAGGTTATCCCTTATTTCCTATTGGTAATTTTAAGATGAGAATTCTAAGTGTTACGTTCAAGCTCCTCCGAAGCTCTGAGATCGGTCATCTTCTATGGTGTTTTTTATGGGGTGAGTCTTTTGTCTTTTAAGGCTTTTAACTTGTTTCTATTTGCTGATGTTATGTTTTTCCTCAAATATATTGATTTTGTCAAACGGCATTCTAATTGGTCAAAGCTGTAGGTCTAATATGTTTTGCAATTTTGATAGCATTTATTCTTCTCAGCTCTATGGATTTACTCCTTCGTTTAGCCAATCTTGATTCAAAAATTATTGCCAAATAATGTTGGTTATTTATTTAAGTTCTTATTTATTGTAGACTTAGAAGGTAATTACTCAACAGTCAAAATTCTGAAATCGCGTAATTTGCTTGTAATTTATATGGAAATGAATTTCATGAGGGATATACTCTTGAGGTATTATGAACTTTGTTGGCATAACTCTTTAATTGTTAATAGGTTGTGATCTAATTTTCCCTGTTGCTGTGTAACAGATATAATTTATGATATTTCACTAATTTAGGGCTTTAAAGTATAGGATCAATATTATTTACTTATTCAACTTGTTGTTTATAGCTGCTGACTGAGAGCTCCGTTTTAATACTCTTGATGGGGTAGATACTTAATATATCTAAATATACACATTCAGTAGTATGGGTGGGCATACAAATCTATATTCTAGTTTATCTTCTTTTTTTACCATTTAAGAGATATTAGGTTATTGTAGACTCTCGTCACTATATACTGTGTTATACATTATCAGGATGGTTTTTTTTCATTCGGAACAGCAAAAGGGTGGCCGTTTAGATGAGTCATTCTTTGATGGAGTCATTGCTATTTTGAATTGCCCGATCAGTATTCTAACTTAAATATATGTTTGCTCATTGCTATGGATAAATTTGATTCTTTGGAGTTGTGTCCCTGTTGCTTTATTCCCTTATATTCATATTTCGGTGTGTAGGGGGTTTGTCATGTATTTTGGAAGAGATCTGAATCGGCTTATGGAGATTTTATTATAGTCGATACAGGAGAGGTTACTTAAAATTTTATGAGGAAGATGGACAAGATAAACAAGTTGTTTGAATATGATTGACGGGTTATGTGTTTAGAGTTTAAAATTTAAATCTTATATACTTGTAGGATGTTCTTCTACTTAGGTAGGGCGAACTCCCCTGTTTCTGCTGATAATGGTTTGAACCTCTGTATCAATTGTTTGATGAACGGACGAACATCTGTTAGTGCGCACAGCAAAGCAATTCTTGGGGTTCATAAATTTTTCATATATTTTCCAGTGACCTACTAGGATAAAAAAGACACGGATTTTTCGTTTCACTTTCTTCCAATATTGGGCAAACATGCTCTTCAATGAGTCGAGCTGGCGATTTATAAGTATTTAGTGATTATTTTTTTTCATAAGTTCAAAATCGATAAAAACATTCTTTAAAATATTGTAAATCCAAGTTCATGGATAGATTTAGTTAACCATCTGAATCGTTGGCATGCTGGAAATAGGCACTAGATGGGCATATTTAGACTCGGTGTCCCGAAGCTCTATGAGGTTATTAAGGTGTTGTATAAAATATAGTATATAAACACCATAATAGGACAAGTAATATCTGGAATATTCTTTCCTTCTTTCGGAATTATTCACTATGCCGTAAACTATAACTAAATATTGGATTGGTGTGCGTGGTTGGTTAAAGGAATTTCCGAGGAAAGTGGATATCTTCTAATTCCTAGCGGTTGCAGAGTCTTCAAATTGGGACTCTTTTTCGGTCACACTTACGTTTTTTTTTTGTTTTGGTTTGGTTTAGTATTATAAATTAATTTTAAAGATATTGTTTTGTTTATTGGGGTGTTAGATATATGCTATAAATCGTATGAAAATAGAATGATAGTATATTAATATATGTCGAGTGTTATTAATAATTTGTAATGCTTGTTAGTTTATTTTGTAATTGTAAGACTTTTTGCATTTGTAGAGACGGAGTGTTATTATGTTTTATGCCCTATAGCTGCAATATTTATGTGTGTTATTTGACGTAGATTTGCATCATAGATTGATAAATTCACTTAAAATTCTTAGGTGCAGAGTAAGAAAAAAAATTAGTCAATAGATTGGATATCTTTGGTTTTAAGAGCATACCGAATGAATCCCGAGACAAACCGTAATTTTGTATATCTCGACTACTTATTTTGGCAAAGAATAGCCGGAAAAAAGCCCAATCGCTTTTCGGAAATTGTACTTAACATTGATTCTAGCACTTTATATTTTTCTATTCCTTGGTCTCTAAAAGTAATTGTGGGTAGCTTAATGCTCTCTCTCTCAATATGTAATATATCTGAAAATAGATTCCTTATTTTTATATAATAAATTGATCTTTTATGTTTGAACATTAACCTTTAACATGACATTCTTCTCTATTATTCTCCTAATCTACTTATAATATATCATATCCTTTATCATATCCCTATCCCTACCCCTTTTTGTTACTTATCCTTCTATATATATTATCAGCGTGGCGTAGGTAGACCCAATTTTTCCCTCATTTCTTAGCGTGATAGTGTTATAAGGTATATTAAGAAGAATATATTCTGTGGGAATGAGCACAAAAGTTCGTTCAGTTATATACTCTTGTAACATTCGTAGAGGCGGTCCTTTTGTATTTTGGTTTATCAGGCTGAGGTTATTACGAATTGAGTATTTGCTAACTAATTATAACGTCGCTCACATCTAGTGATGTTATCTATAAGTTACTTTTAATTTTAAATTATGGGCCGCCTGCATACAAAGGATTTATAAGAATATTAAAGATAATTGCGATATTTTTTAATTATAAATATGTTAATCTAATTTGGAAAATTTTATCATAATTGGTTGTTATATTATATATTTTAAAATGAAAAACATATATTTATGTATTTTAATTTAATTATTATTTATTATTATATTTATATATAGGCTATGTAAATATGATAGATAATAATAATAGATGTATTATTTTCAGATGAGGATTGTGGTCGGAAGAATAGAATAGATAGGGTTGCTAAGAAGTTTGATTTTAACATAGAGAGGAGTATTGGTTGAGATGATAGATGTAAAAATACTTCGAATAGTTTATTATCTGTCTCATTTAAAAAGGGTTAAAATATGAAATAATTACCCCCTGGCGAATTTTTATAGATTCGATTGGATTTGAAAATGCCATAGATTGCTTTGTTTGGATACTATGATATCGATTTTTTTTTAAGCAAAATTATGCTTACCAAGCTTAAAAATTTAAATTTAATAATTGTCCATTACAGCGGAAGAGAGTGCTTGTGAAATGGAACAAAATTGCATGGAATCTTTAGAGAACATGGTTCTAAGTTATGAGTAACCACATAAGATACGAATTTTTTATGATTAAAGCCCATTTATAATTAATTTATCAAAGGATTTATTTATCTTAAATCAATGGGACATTAATTATAATTTAATTTAGCGATAAGTGCTCCATATATTTAATATCATTGTCGTAGAGGTCATGAAAATGGCAAATCATATACATTATACTAAACACCTAGTGCTCCGTTTGTTGAAACGCATATTTTTTCAGTAACATGGATCTAATTCTAACA